>PVJL010004644.1:105456-125236 GCA_004026885.1 Lyroderma lyra
CCATTGGAGGGTTCCCCACAGGAGCGATACGCTCTGATTGACATTTACCGGGGGGGGGGGGGGGGTAACGACAGACTCAAGTGGGGCGATCAGGGAGATGGCATAGCAACTCAGGCAAGAGAAGGTGGTCTGCAATGAACCCCCGATATCTCCAAGGTATGCCTGTACGAAGTGACCGTGTAACACACGTACACAAATCAGGGAGGCGGCGGCTCTGAGAGCAGCGAGGCAGTCATAGAGGGCTCAGGTGACAGCAAAGGGAGCACGCCAGCACGTAGCTAGCACACAGTCGGCCCTCAGGACACGTGCGTTCAATGAAAAGTAGTAGAGTTACAGAAATAAAAATCAAGCTTTATAAACAATATCATCTTGAGGGGAAATACGATTTTTACAGAAGACCAAACGAAAGGAAGACGAAGCAGACCAGAGCGGACTCGAACCGAAGGGCTCCCAGCGAGTCCATCTGTCCTAAAGCCGCTCCTTGGCTGGTACAGGAACTCCCATCTTCCTTCCCCACGGCAAAGGAGTCCCCATGGTAACCAAGAAACTAGCCCTAGAGCATGTTATTTTTCTAGTAATTTCCTAAGAGGAGCAGTAATGCTAAATTTGGGCTAGATTCTAGAAGAAACAGCTCCAAGAGAAAACCCCCAAGTTCTCAGCCTTCGTAACAGGCCGACTGCTGTGCTAATACGTATTAAATTGTCGCTGCTCAGAGCTCAGTCCTTGGTCCTCTTCTCTATCTATGCCCTCTCTCTATGGGACATCAGCCAAGCAATCCCATGACTCCAAACCATGAATAAACCGATGCTTCTCCAGTACATCTCGTCTGCCCTGCCCTCTGCTTTGAGCTGCAGACTCGCAGATCCAACCACTCACTCTCCATGACACCCCTGCCTTGGATAACTAACAGGCACCAAATAGGCATCCCCAATTCAACTGAGCTACTGACCCTGTCCAACCTACCTACCCCTTCCCCTCCCGTGGACCCCATCTGGGTAAATGGCACCCCCGTTGATACATTCATGTACCTGAGCAGCCATCACTGGTCCCCACCTTTCTCTCACACTATACATCCAATCCATCAGCAAGTCCTACCAGCTCTGCCTCCGCCATACACCCCAACCTGACCGCTGTGCATCACCGCCAGCACCATCATCCCAGACCTCACCACCGCCACCTTCTAATCACCCCTGCTCCTGCCCCACCACACACAGCTCTCCACACAGCAGACAGATCTTTCAACATGTATCAGCTCGTGTCACCCATCAAAATACTCCAAAGATTTCCCATCAAACGCAAAATAAATCCCAATGAAATCCAGTATGGTCTGGCCCTGACTCTCTCTGACTCCTTGCCCCTCCATGCCCCTCTTGGAGTGCTCCCTGGCCTTCTTGCTATTCCTTGAACCCGCCAAGCAAGCCACTGTGAGGTTTTCCTATGAAGCCTTTCCTGAGCCCCTCGGACAGAGCAAGTCCATGGCCTTTATGCCCCCACAGCACCCAGGCCACAAGGCTGGAAGGGATTATAAGACTTTGTCATGAGGGTGGGGATAGAATCTCTTCTATCATCCAGCACTTAGCGCAGGCCCTGGCCACGAGGAGGCCCTCTAAAGTCTGTTGTATAAACTAAGTCAAGCTGAACTGTCCCATCACCCAGCATCTCCTCCCCCATTCTGCTCTAACTGATGGCAGCGGGGAGTAATGGAAAGAGCTGGTGCTCTTCTAGGTAGCCAACACTAGCTGTGCAACCTCAGGCAGGTCACGTAACCTCTCTGTGCTTTAACTGTCTCGTCTGTCAAACAAAGGACCATCAGACAGAGTCAACCTCAGGGCCACTGAAGAAACAGAGGTCATGTGTATAAAGTGCCCAGCACAGTGCCTGACACACAGTAGGCAGAAGGTAAAGGAGAGTGAGTGTTATAATCCACACGCTGCTTGTCTCTCATCTCTTTTCAGCATCACCTAATGTTCAAAGGGGTCACAACAGAGTGAGCCTTGTCCTGAGAGAGGAGAGGCAACACGCGAGAAAGACATAAAGATACGTGAACGGGAGGCTTCGCTCCAGGTGGCATGTGAGGGGGGACCCCCAAAAAAGGAAAGTATCTTCCGGAGGGTGGGCTCCATGTAGTACAGGCTTCTCCTGCTAGATGAATGTTCTAGAAACACATCTGCATCCGTGGACCAGCTGGCATTACGGTGAGAGGCTGCGTTTGGCTTCACTGAATTTTTATGGAGACTCTTTCGATCTGTTTGCCCATTTCCTGACGGGTGATTTACACGCACAACATGCAGCAGGACCACGCACCTGCCCACACCGCGCTGAGTGTTCAGCAGTTTTTAATAAAAAAACAGCATGGCCCCTGTGCCCTCCCCCTTTCTACTCACCCAGTCTCACCCTAAGCGACTTGTTTTTCTTTCCCCAGATGAAAAAAGTCCTCAAAGGGAAATGTTTTCCTGATATGGAAGAGGTGAAACAAAAAAATGGCAGAATCACTGAAAGGCATCAAAATCGATGAGTTCAACAACTGGTTTGAGCCGTGGGAAAAGTGTCCCCATGGGCATACTGCATCAGAGAGTACTTCAAAGGTAACGGAAGTTTAAACATGTAAGAATAAATACACAAGTTTTGATAGATAAATTCCGTGTGTGTGTGTGTGTGTGTGTGTGCGCGCGCGCGCCCCCCCCACACAAGGGGCAAGTGGCAGAGTGAAGCCATGGGGAGCAAGGTGACTGACACCAGCAAGACAGTCCCTTTCCCCTCTTGAGCCAACCTCTGCTCACGACTGAACAGAGCATGGCTGCAAAAGCCATAGAGGCCCCAAGTCCCCACAGAGGTCAGCTCCTCCGAGTGCTGGGGTGGGTCTCATAAAAGAGATTGGTCACCACGGATATGCGAGCGCCTCCAAATGAGAAGGGCATTTAATTAAACCAGGAGAGAAGTGAGAGACAGGGAGGTGATTAAGGCCCTAGGACATTTCCTTCCTTCAGGGAGAGGGGAGGAGGCAAGGCAGAGCTAGGATCCCCCCACCCCACTCACCACCTGCCCCTTTCCTCCCTGCCCATCACCCACTCTCCCCCACACCCCTAACCCCCTCCTGTATCCTCTTGGGCAGGCTTCTTCCTCCTGTTTGGGAGACCCAGGCCGTGACCCCAAATCCAGCCTGAGCAAAGCTCTCCCGCAAGACATATGTGCTGCTGACTCATTCCTCCAGCTTGTGACAAAGCTTAAAACTTTTAATTTCTCAGTTATTATCTTTCTTGTTCTTTCTGCTTCATCTTGCTTCATGTTATGAATTATGTACAGTACTTCTGGTACTCAAGAAAGACCCTTTATCAAATCTGTACAGAAGAGAATTCGGGAATGATTTTGATCTACCAAGTGTCTCTTGAAATGACAAAGAGCTACCCAGGCCTGCAGGGAGCTGGACGTGCACACACACACAGGTACGCACCTGGGGACACGCCACTCACTCTGGACAGATGAGACCCCCGAAACCTCTCTTGGATCCAGGGACCACAATGTGCCCTGAGGACATTCTCTCTTACCTGCCTGCTCTCTGTTAGGCCACTTCAGGGAGGGATGTGACCCTGTCGGGCACCAGAGAGGTGGGGAGCTACCTTTGCAGGCTCGGTAGCTCCCTGCAGGCAGTGCGGTCTACGGGGCTAGGCCACGCCTTCGGCCACATATTTGTAAACTGTAAATCAAGATGCGTCCACAGGTGGCTGCTTCCCAAATGCCTGAGACAAGAAAGCTCTTCCTGAGTCTCCAGGGGAGGACCCTGTGCCTGAGCCCACCCAAGGGAGGGGAGAGTCACGTGGCTTCGTTGGCCCCTTCCTCAGAATCTCCTCTGCCCATCCTCCCCTCCTTCTCCCGCTTCACCATACACTTCCCCACTTGCTAAAGGCACCTGAGAACCACTTTGAATGACCAACTTGGCAGGTTCTTTAGCTCTAGACGAGAGTCGTAAGACGAACGTAATAAATAACTGGGATCCAAGAGAGGCACGCACGCGCGCTCCCCCTCACTCTGTCACACGCGTGCACACACGGGCAGTTACTCTCCGCAGTAACCTCTCCCAGGCTCACTGTGCTGACAGTCACAGCTGCTTCTAGTAGCACAGGGTGGCAGGCAAGGTTCATGCCCCGGGTAGACTGAGGCCCTAGAGGGTAAACCAAGACTGCCAGCTCAATGAGGCAACAGAATCTGTTGTCCCAGGAGGGACTGCAGCAGGGTGTCCCGGACGCCCACCTCTCTGGGGAGCATGGTCTTGATGACCTGGCTAGCCATGCATGCCTCTCTGCTATCACTTCCCAACTTGTTGAGAGGACACACTCCCCAAGGGGCTGTGTCATGCCACTCTGATGCACTCCACTGAGGAAGAGGAACCTGGCACAGGGAAAGGAGAGTGGGAGACCTGGCAAAGGTGAGGGAGACCAAGTGGGGGAGCCTTGGTTGGAAACCCCGGGATAAAAGGAAGCTGGTGACTGAGATGCGCCAGCCCCGCCCGTGTTGGGGGACATGTGCTGCCAAGGACTTGAACGTGAGGATGCCTGGTGGTGAGGTAGGCGTGATCACCTGGGTGTGCACGTGCCTGCTGCCCTTTGGGTCCTGCCTTTCCTTCCAAATCATCAAGGGCACGCCCTCTGATTGGGTAAGACAGCTGTACCTAGCAGCTCCCCAAGGCAGGGAGGGGCACACCTCAATCATTCAGATAAAGGTGGGGTCCCTGGGGAAAGGATTCAAGCTCCCACACTCCCTTTCTTTTCTGCTCCACCCAGAAATCTGCTGTTTTTATACAAATGACTCAGGGAACTGTGGCTCTGTTTTACAGCATCAAGGAAATGATCAAAAAAGGTCATGGTATTGTGATTCTACGTGCACAAAGAAAGGAGCGAGATCCAAACAATATTTTGAATAGATAGTCCACCTTTCTTCCAAGGAACCCCATTGGCCAAATCTGTCAAAACACACTTAAAGATGCTATGTGGGAAATCTGTATTCTGAAGTTCAATAATAGAAATCCTCTTCACATAGATGTTCAAAACCTTACAGCAGTTTAATAATACCTTAAATTTATAATGCCTATCTTGGTGCGCAAAGCATTGTCATAGACATATATTCTTATTGAGTTCTCACAACCATAGTCTGCACTAAGTGCTGAACTGGTGTTCCAATTTAACAGAAGAGGAAAATGAGTCTCACTCAGATCCTGTGACTTGCCGAAGATCACAGGTGGTGGGGAGGGGGAGCGAGGGAGGATGGGGAGTCAATAAGAAACAGAGCGTGAACTTGAACCCAGTCTTCTGAGTACAATCCAATGTCTAATACTGCCTATTCCCTATCGTATTCCCTATACCAGCCTAATTGGTTTTCTAAGATACTTATTCCTTGGTGACAAGTCATATAAGCAACTACTATTTCCTGTTAAAATTAATGTAAAAAGTTCAATGTCACCAGAATGGAAATGAAAAACTCAAGCACCAACCTGTGGTGTGCATTCACAAGTAAATTATTTATATCAATATAATTATACTAATGAATGAATCTATCAGATAGATAAAATCTATATTACCATAAATTGCTTTAGCTTTCACAGATCAGAGAATTTTTACAAAACAAAAATAAAAAGAACTCGGGCTTGCCATAGGGTTGTTAAACGTTGTATTTTGCTGGGACAGGACATTAACATTTAAAATTTTTAAATTCCATTTCAAGCTGATCAAATTTAGTTGCATGAAGAACTATATTGCCATTATTTTCTCCTTATGCCAGACTAGTAAAAACTTTATCGAGGGCTCAGTGCCGGCCGCTTGGGAACACTGGGGTAGATAAACGTCAGGTCTGCCATAACCTGTACAAAGTGCAAAACGTGCCAAAGCCCCTTAGAATCCGGTAGCAGCTGCAACCAGTGGCATTTCACCAGTCAGTCAGAGGTTGTACAAGTTAGTGAGAACCGGTGTGAACACTGAAAAGGTATTCCGAAGCCATTTTTGCACCAAATACAGGTATGTTTTTCCAATATGTACGTACCATAGACAACGCTCTACTTGTGAGCAAACACACATGTTGTGAGAACACCCAGGACACCTAACAGACACTGACAGCAAACAGGTGCCAAGGAGCAGGAAACACGGTGGGAGAATTTGCCTTCCATGTCCCTGAAGGAACCAGATGCTTTCTGAGAATAAGAAAAAGTCATCACTCACTTAGCAAAACTGAGTTTCTAAGTACACAGCTCATGGAGGCAAAAACTCATAAAAAGACCACTCGTATAGCGAGGGCTGAGTGTATTTTTCCAAGCACTTTCATATGTTTTAGCTCAAGTAATTGCTACAAGACTCTTTGGAAGCAGGAACGGCAGGCGGTATTACCTCCCCCCGCCCCCATTACTAATGAGGACTAATGCACATTTACTTATTCATCTAGTGGACACTTAAAAGGGGAGGTGAGTGTTCTGTCTGCAATCATGGGGCTCATGATCCAGGGGTCATGCTCCCGTCGTCCATGTAAGTATCAGATCCCAAGCTGATATTCACTAGGGCAAAACCGGGAATTGATAAAAAATTCCAAGTCAAAGGTGAATTCAGCAACAGGTTCAAGAAACAAGTGTGTGTGTGTGTGTGTGGGGGGGGGTCTTCAGTTTGGGGCTGTTCTGGGTCACGTTTTATCACAGAAGACAGGGCGTGCTGTTTCTTTTTCTGTTCCAGAACTTTAACCATCTCTCAGATTGCCTAGGGGTCTCTTTAGGATCATTTCAGAGCCAGGTTCCGAGGCAGAGAGGCCCACTGTGTCACAGAAACAAACTGCTAATTACACTAAACCCTCCGTAAACATTCAAATTACCGTCCCCCTCCTGTTCACTGGTTGGTTTTTGTCACAGGAGGGAGCAGAGAGCTGAGGGAGCGTGGAGCAGGAAACACAGCCAGCAGTGACAGGGGTGACAGCCCATCATCAAGGGGTAGCAGTGCCTGCCCCCGACGGCAGCTCGCACATCTGAACACAGAGCCCCTGCTGCGCAGGCTGAGAGCTGGGCAGTCTGGAAGCCCCGGCGCCTCTGGTGGGCTCACAGAGCCACGTGGTGAAGTCGGTCCATCGATGGGTACTTACTGAATACTAAACCAGCTCTGGGGACCGTGCTTGGTGCCGGAAGACAGAATGACATCTCGATGTGGAAAAGAAGAGAGATTCCTACAAGACAACTCCTATCAGGGGAATCTGTGAAGAGCACTAAATGGGTGCTACTAACATTTAGGTCTTGGGGAGAGGGCTCAGAGGCAAGGTCTCCTCTTTTTTGAATTTCTCAGCGGCAGTCAGGGAAGGCTCTGTGGAAGAGGCGGCACCAAAGCTTTGGAGGAAAATCCAAGTTCAGGTAGTTCAAAGAACATGGGTGCAAGACTGGCAAAGATGCAAACAGAAGGTACGAAGCGGCTAGGCTGAGAGACAGGAAGGGACCAGCCTGGTCTGTCCAGTGGGCAGCGGAAGAAGATGCGTTGCCTGTCTACACTATGTGACTGGTTTTCACAAGATGGTCTAAATAATAATACAACACCACAGTACAGCCGTTCCTCACTTAACAACCCATCTATTTAATGACCGCTTGGACTTAGGACCAGTTCTCCAGTGTGGGGGTTCCCTTTGTCTCCTTCCTGCAGTCAGTTAGTATTTACTATGCAAAGCATTAGCAATCATGCAAGACTACATATTTTGTTTATAAGTGTGGTGTTGCGTGATAACTATTGAAAGACGTATACCCTATGGCCCCATGACACACCACCAGACATCGCCTTTAAGCTCCTCGCTTACTGATAAATTCGTTTAACAACCTAGTCATAGGAATGGAACTCAGTTATTAAGTGTCTGTGCTTCCTATGTGCCAGGCATGTGCCAACGGCTGTATCCAAGTTATCTCACTTAATTCTCACTACAGCTCTGTGAGGCAGGTACCATAATTATCCTCACTTTATTGGTAAGGAAACTAAGGCACAGAGGTGAAGTAAGGTGCCCAAGTCCCATAGTTAGGAAAGGTGGGACTAGAACCCCTACCCTGTTACCCCACCTCTAGCATCAGAAACCATTTTTTCCCACAAGACCTTCCTCAGAACATCAGTGCATACCACTTACAAAAATGCACATCTTTGGCATAAAAGTATATTAGCTATTTAATATAAACATATGAATAATATAAAAAAATGTATTGAACATAGAATCAATCACTCAGAAAATGAGGTTGTTCTGAGGAAGATAACAATTTCAGATAGGGTTAGCAATGATTGCTGCGGTCCCGATTTGCTTTGGCACCCAGTTTATTTCTGTATTTTGTTTGAGTTTCACAGTACTGAGACAATCCTGAATCACACAGAAGAGGAATCGTGTGCTCACTTATATCACTTTAGGTGAGTGATCAAGCTCATTTTATAGAAAGACTAACACCAAGCTAGCTACAAGCGTGCTAATCAATAGCACACTGATGTGAAGTTCCGACAAACTCAGAGAGAGTAGAGGGAGCTGTACCCCAAGGTTGGCACAAAAAAGAACTAAGAAGCACAACCATGGGTGGTCTCCAAGTGAGAAAACCTGAGAATGTGTGACTTGGGTTTTTTTTTTTGGGGGGGGGGGAGTGGTAATTTTCTACTCCTTCAATTCTAAGCTATACCTTACTTCACAGCAGAAGGTTTTGGAACTCAGAATATATGCAACACGTGGACTACGTAGTAGGGTTTTGTCCCCGCCACCGTGAAATGCTGTTATTAAATTCCTAGCAGATCTTATCATCAATGCTATGTAGCTTGGATTCAAAGAAATGTGGTAGTTAAACGATACAGTCATACCTTGGTACTCGACTGCTTTGAAAGTCGCTGAATTTGGTACTCTAACACATTTTGATGTGAAAATTTTGTCCCGGTCCTCATCGTTTGTTTGGTACTAGGTGCACAACTCGTCGGTGTCGATTGCCTCGTGAATCACTACCCTTTCCAGCTGAACCGAGGGGTCCTGTGTCGGTCACACGGTAGCTCTTGCCCTGTGCACATCTCCTTGAGGACTTAGCTTCTGTGGTCATTTTGTGTAGTTTTGGTTGGGAATGCATTTAAATTTATCTACATTATTCCTTATGGGAAAAATGTATTTGGTACTCACTGTCTTTAGTGCTCGTGATGCCTCCAGGAACCTATTAACGACACCAAGTACTGCTGTGTATTTTAAAAACGAAATTGGAGACAAATGTTGCAGAAACCACCGAAGTCATCTATGGTCTCAGCGGACAAGACCCCGACTCAGGGCAAAAGGCAGTGGCCTGGGGATGGTGGACAGGAGAGTGAGACCTTGAGGGCAGGGGACAGAGGCACCAGGCAACGTACCCTCAGGAGGATGGAAACGCCGGTGAGCTGGTCCTCCTGCCTGAGATAACCCCGTGGGCCAGCCACTTCACGTTGGACAAATACTGAATGAAGTATGACTTCATGGCAATCCACCGTGTGGGGCAGACAGGCCGACGGCTTTTCCTTCAGTATTTGCTCTGCTCTGCGCCCCGACTCCCCTCCCCGGGCCCAGTCATACCGTCATGGGGAACAGCGGTTCTCAAACTCCAGTGTGGCCTCAGAATTACAAGGGGGCTTGTTAAAAACACAAGTTTCTTCCACCTCCCTCTGGAGCTGCTGGTTCCTCAGACCCAGGCAGAGCCCAGGCATCTGCAATGATACTAACTGTCCCCCAGTGGTTCTACGACGGCCCACACTGCAAGAAAGCGCTCAGTAAGTACTTTCCCGGTGCACGATAAATTGAAGAAGAAACAGACACCTCTTGCTTGCCCAGTGTGCCAGAGACAGGCACTGTGCCATCCCGCCTGGCTGAGATTCTAGAAGAATTTGGGCCCCAGAGTGATCCAGTGGAAGGTGCCTGAAACAGCCACTGAGTCACCACCGCACTTTAACGTCTGCCCTCTGGTCCTGAGGCTTGGTGTTGCCTCAAAATAGAGAGATCATAGCCCAGGGCTGCGTGTCACATGGGCCCCCAAGGCCTCTGGTCACGGATCGGAAATTAAACTGCACATTAGAGTGGGCGGAAAGAAAGGAGAGGAGCCCTGCGCCAGCTGATGCTTCCATGCAGACCACAGATCTGGAGACTGGCCTGGTGCGTGGTGTGCAATCCAGGCACCGATAAGGAGGCAAACTTAGCACATTTGGAATAAACCCCAAACACGACAGCATCTCTGGTTTGACAAAATATTAGGAGACCGAGATGGCTTTGAAAGGAGTAGAAATCAGCTCAGGGTGGAGGCAGCTATCGATGGGAAAACGGGAGTGTGAGGGAGAGAGAGGAAGAAACGCAGGTTCTTCCCACGAGGGAGCCGCGGGGTGGAGGGCTGTGGGCCCGGCCGCCGGCTCGGCCCAGCGGGCAGGGCTCGGGAGGGAGGCGGTGCGGGTTGAGAGTGAGGACAAGCTATTCACAGGAGAACGGGCTGCCAAAGGCAGAAGCTGCAAGTGTCAGTGTGTTTTAATCAAGAGTCAGACGCTCCGCGGAGGAAAACAAGATCACAGAGGACAATGCTAGTGAGGAAAGTGGGCGGGCCTGGTGGGTGTCAGTCCCCAAATGTTCCCCAAGTTAACGGCCTCAGCAGGCGGAAACCGGGCCAGGCGCCCAGGAGTGAAGTCTTCGAGGGCACAGGAGGTGTGCGGGGCTCCTAGTCACGGCTTACTCTGCACAGGGACACACGCACCCCCCTCACTCGCTCATTCCTCTTCTACTGGGGGCAGCGGGAGCATCCCATTAGGAACCAGAACGTTTCGTTTCGAAGCTCACTTCCTATCTCCTCTATGCGATGACACAGCTTTCTCAAGTCACCGTACCTTTCCGTGTTGAAGACTATACTTTTGTCTAAAATTGTTAAGACTGAAAACTGGGGGTTGTCTTGGACACAGGAGTCATCAGTTGATATTGATTTCTTAATGTTGGGTTAGAAAAGTAGGGGTCCCCTTATACATGGGGGTGTCTTATACACGGAAACATACGGCATTCCAGAGATGGAATCTGTCCAGGAGATTCAAGAGCAAAACTTCAGAAAGAGCCTATAATGCACGTATCCCACATGCTTTCCCAGCTCAAATCCCACTGCCAGGCGGGCCCGCTCTCACTCACCAGGTCAGAGCATCCCCCTAAGACTCGACCCTCCTCTTACCTCCTGCCTGCACCTCGGGGGGGTGAATGTGACCAGAGGGGAACATACTGCGTCCATGGGCTCACTGTCACCTCATGGCCACTAATCCCACGGAGGTCCCGAGTGCTGCCCGACAATCAGATGTTTCTCCGTTTACACCCGCACTCTCCTCGAACACTATTTCACACACCTCCTCCTCAAGTGTCCACCACTTTCCTCCTCCCGTCCACCCCTGATGACACTACTTCCTCTTTCATGGAACAAATAGAAGCGGTCGGAGGAGAGCCTGCACCAGCTTCTGTCACCACGTCTAGGAGCCCACCTCCGAGCCCCTGCAGCCAGGACTACGGATGAAGTGCGGAGCTCTGATCCAGTCGAGCCCTCCACTTGGGCCCTGTCCCCTCTGACCTGCTTTAGGAGGTGGCTCCACCAACTGCCTGCCCTCTCCTTCATCAGCAATGAGTGCTGATCTTGGGTGGTTCATTCTCATCAGCAAACGAACGCTGTTTCTCCCACTGGCCCCATTTTCTCTGCTTCCCTTTCAAACAAAACGCCAGCCAATGGCCTGTACTCGCTGTTGCCAACCCTCTCTTGAATCTTCTCTGTCAGGCGTTCAGCCCTCCAACCCGACCCAAACTGCCCCTCAGATGGTGAGTTCGCAGCCCTCACTTATATGGTCCACCACCTGGCCTCCAGGACATGACACTCCAGGGTTTTCACCTTTTCTCCCTCCTGCTCCGTCTCAGTCTTCCTGCTGATAACTCAAGTCACCAACACGTTAACGGTGGAACTCAGTTCTGGAACCTCTTCTGTCCCTAGAGTTAGATATTCACTTCCTTGGTAGTCTCCAGTCTCGTGACTTTAAATACCATCTACACTAGGGGTGTCTAACCTTTCGGCTTCCCTGGGCCACGTTGGAAGAAGAGGAATTGTCTTGGGCCACACATAAACTACACTAATGATAGCTCATGAGCTAAAAAAAGGTCCATGCTTAATTTTCATAATGTTTTTAAGAAGTTTACGAATTTGTGTTGGGCCACATTCAGAGCTGTCCTGGCCTGGGTGCAGCCCGCGGGCCACAGGTTAGACAACCTTGCTCCATACAGTGAAAGTCCCCAAATTCATATCTCTAGCCTAGGCTTCTCCCTGAACTAATTTCTCCACCTCCCTCCAGAAACCACCATATCAAATAAACATTGCAAATTCTTAACTCATCTGCAAACTCGATTCTTAATCTTCCTCCCAATCTACTTCGCCCCCAATCTTCGTGGGAAAGGAAGCAACCTGTCTTCCAGGATCCACTTATCAGCCCCTCTGTGTAGAAGACAAGCCACAGGTGAACAGATACTGGCATTAGATTCCGACCGTCACCTGTATTACAGGGTCCCGGATTCCTGCAAGGACACAAGAACAGGGCAATGCAGACAGGGATGTGGGGGGAAATCAGCCTATTCTGGAGCATGACTGATCCCGGATGAAGGGACACAAGCATTTCACCAACCATGTACCTGACCCTAGTGAGCCGGTGCACCTTTAGCACCGTAAGATGATGGCAGGTTCCCGCTCCGGATGTCAAGTGAGTTCTGAGTATGTTCTGTTCCCAGGGCCTCTGGAAGAAGTCAGGGAGGGGAGACTGAGGCAAAGATAAGTAGACACGTTGCCTAGTCTCATGGTCCCCAGAACCAACAGCGTTCTCTGTAGATACCATAAAATCCGAGAAGTTTCAGGAAGCTGGACATGGCAATTTTTGTTTTTGTTTTTTTGTATCAACCTTCACATCTGGTGTTATTCTTTCAACATGCTTATGCATGTCACACGTAAGCAAAATGTCAACAAGGTAAAGGTGCGTAGTAGCTACTAACCATTTAACAAATATTAACCACATGCAGCTGCGAGGAGGTGACTTCAAAGAGAGCCCTAGGCAGGCCACAGACCAAAGGACTTCCGAGGAGTCGGGAAGACTCGCAGAAAGCATTCAGCCTACAAGCTGCCTCTTCTCACCAAAAGCCCATCGAGTCTATAAAAATCTCTCCCACTCCAGCAGCACAGAGAGTGTCCTAGGCAGTCATAATTCAGCTGGTATACCTGCCACACTGGAGAAACAGCACCCCTCCAAAAATAGCTGCCATCTGCATAAGTTTATCAACACCAAGTGAGAAGAGAAACAGAGCAAGGTGCAGAAATACAGATGAAAAATTACTGGACGTTAAGAGCACAGATTAGAAAAACTGCAGAGACAGAGAACCACTGCAACCTCTCTGTGTAAGTCCTCAGAACACACAGAGCAGACTACACAAACCCAGAATGGCAGCAGAGAAATAAGTCCAGAACCAGGAGAAGCCAGTTCGCATAGTCACGTGTAGCCCAGCTGAGGAGGGTCAGAAGTGAGAACCTAAGCCCCAGTCAGATCTGCGGAGCGAATAGCACTGGGGAAACACCTACCCAGCTTGGAGGTGCGGGGATGCGCTTGCAAGGTGAGCAGACCTTGGGAGAAGCGGTCCAAACACAACACTGCAACAACAGAACCACAGACCCACGCGGCATTCTTCCTACCACGAGAGGGAGGGGAGCCAGGGGTACAGTTGGAGTGAACCAAGCAGAGCTGAAGTTTTGGTGGAGACAACACACGGCAGGAGGGACTCCTGGCCTTGGAGCCAGCCCCCTGTGATGATGATGCATTACCCGAGAAGAGAAAGGCTCCAGGCGAAGGCCAAGGAAGTGAACAGTCGTCGGGCAGAGCACCACAAGGTCACAGGAGGCATTTCCGAAGAGTCCGTGCAGCAGGTAAGGGATGCCCACACTAGGGGAGCACCGACGTTGTATATAAAAAGGTTAAACTGAGTCTGCGTGCTGTGTACAGTGTCCACCTGAGGTTTCTCCTACTGGTTTGGGCATACCTAGTGCCAATAAATCTTACAAATCTGTTGCCACCGTTGAATAGAAGGGGTGTTGGACTGGGAAACAGGGGCTCCCCTTTTCCTGTGGCCTGTGTGAGGAAATCCAGCAGCTGGATGAGTGAGGCCTCCCCAGCATAAGCGGCTAAAAGAGAAATCACTAGTTACGTGAGCATCCTATCAGTGGGGGTGGCGGTGAGGACAGAGTGAGTAGGTGCTCTCTGGGCATAAAAAGACATACAGACGCGTCAGTAGTCATACTAAGTGGACTGGTCATTCATCGTTCATTCCACGGTGTACAACCAGGCTGATCTGTGCAGGAAGTTTGGGCATTAGCAGCCCCTGAGTTAAATTAAAGGAAGGAACACGCTAAGGTAGCAGTGACATACACCACCAGGGTCTAGTTTTTCTAGAAATGCCAAGATCCCAAGCATCTCCAGTCTCACACTCCCAGTGGGCAGAAGCATGTTGAGAGGCATGGTGGGTCGACTGGTCCATTCGAGCTGTTTTCCTCCCTCTTCCTGCCCCTCTTTCCCGTCCAAGCTGAGTGTCTGAATGTGGGTAAAAGCTCATAGGATGGGACTCGGCCATACATCGCAGCCCTGTGCCCGACACCACAAAGCATCCACTGTGCTGAACCTGCTCTCCAGGGCAGACAACCCCAACTCTGGGCTGTGTGTCCGCCTCCTGTGAGACGGCCTGGGTCATGCTTCCCACCCCAGTTACCTGCTCAGCTGCCGCCCAGCCTTTGCTGGCTCTCTCTCTTCCACTGGCTGAAAACTGGGTGCCTTTCCCATCCAACTTCTCTTGAATCAAGGTGTAGTCATCCCCCTTGCTGTGGTTATTGCTTCAGCCTGGGCACTCCTGGCTCTGTGCCCTGTCCTGAGAGCCAATGCTTTGGAGAGTGGCGTCATTTCTAAGTGGACGTGGGGTCCCTGTGCCCATGAGCAGCCAGTCAGGTTTTAAGGACCAGCCCTGCAGCTCAACTAGTTCCCTCAACCCTGGCTCCAGCCACAGGAGTAGCAGGAAACTGCTGGAAGGTCAGTGCCTGAGGCACTGCCGGTGGTCAGAGGAGGGAGGGTGGGGTTGGGGAGCCCCCCCTAGACTGCTTCTCCTCCCAGATTCCTTGGGGGGCACAAAACTAGAGAGGAGAGCAAGGTGACTATCCCTTCCTGTGACTTCCACACCTATGCTGGATAGACAGCCAGAGAGAGATGAGAATTTGAAGACAGCACCCAAGATACTCACTTAAGATACGAGGGAGGGAGGGAGGACCAACATACAGTGACTCTTTGGCTGTTTTACTGCCTGGCTCAGAACCATCTGGGCCTTGTCTCGAGAGGACCAACAGGTCACGCCTGCATCTTCAAAACCAACACTTTTCTTTTCAGATTTTCAATGCATTTATCACATCCCTTAGGTGAGTCTACACATGGAATTGAAATACATCACTCCCAAAGCCCCACAAAGGACACCAGCCACTCTGGGGCCAGGGCTGTCATTCCCAGAGGCACCTGGCTAATCTGAGTGACGTGCCCTCAAGACATCCTTCCCATCTCAAGTGAGGAGCGAGCGCTCTCATCAATCCTGCCTCCCTGCCCCGCTTCTGGCCACCCCACCCCACCTGGTGAGAGTTCCAGAGTGTCCTCCAGGTTTGTCCAGGGCACACAGAAGCCCTGGGCTTGCTAGGCATAAGCTGGTCCCCAGGACCCCTTCACTGCCTTTTAGCGCTTAGCACAACAGCTGAGGCTCTGCTCCGCACAGCCTCACCCTGCCTGGCTCGGCCTGTATGGGGATGGAGGCAGGTTAGCAAGGACACTCACAAAGCACCTACATGTCCAGGCTTTATGCCAATCCTGCTTCCTCAGGCAATATAATCTGCTGGAGTCTCCCTGGGCAATAGCATCTCCTTTCCCTCTAATACAGATTGGATGCAGAGCTCCTTCTATAGGGGGCTTTGAATCAGGCACCCCGCACCCCACCCAATTATGCTGCATGCAGGTGGAATCAGGTTAAAAGGAAACAGAGGGCACCTCCGGGTAAAAGCAGGTATGGGAGTGCAGGTAAGTGGAATGATCCTTCCAAAGTTATGCGCCTTGGTGTTGGCTGGTTGGCTGGGTGCATATGGGGGTACAGACCTTAGTAAGCACATGTTTACAAAGGCAAACTGCCCAAATGGCTTTGCCCACCTAAGTTCCTTATGCAGTAAAACACCTCACACACACACACACTCACACATGTACACACACTCACACTCACACTCATACACACTCCTACTCACACACTCACACACTCGCATACACACACCCCTCTCATTTAAGAAATGAGACTCTGCACCATGCATTTCAGGACTTGTTAAAATTAGACTCCAGGAGGTGCCAGACGCTTCTGTGGTCACCTGTCTAACTTCTGTCCCCATGCAGTAAGCCCTAACATGCCTGCCATGCAATCAGACAGCGTGTCTTATGCCCCAACTTGGAACCTTATAAACATGCCTGACCATATGAACCGCCAGGGCACTTGTAAAAAGTATAGCTCACCAACTATTCAAAGCAACACAAAATCAGAACCTGCACAGAAAGGCCTGTGAATCAGGATATTTTTCACCAGCATCCCTAGTGAGTCTTATAATTAAGCATGTTTCTTATGTGCCTATAATGCAGTCATTCTTGACAGTGACTGAATATTAGAGCCAGCTCAGAAGCTTTAGAAGAAATCAATGACAGGCCTTTACCCCTCGCGAGCCCCACTTAATTTGTCTGGAGTGGAGCCCAGGAGGTATAAATTTTTAAAGCTCCCAGCTGATTCTCACGTGCAGCCAAGACCAAGAACTACTGTAACCTCTTCCCAGACTGACGGCAAGCTTTTGGAAGTCAGTAACCAAGGAATCTACGACCTCCTGGTAGCCCTCACTGAATCCCACCACCCTGTCAAACCTGTCACAGAACATGCTCTGCAGTAACTGCTGGGCTGATCTGATTTAACTAGCTGTTCATCCATGCAATATGGAGTGCAATTTCCTAACAGTCTTAAGAAGCTGTGTACTTCCTCTAAGCAAGAGGCCAGACAGTGGAGGGATAGGAGTTGCTAAGATCTCCCACGGTTGAATACACACATGCACACATATCCCCAGCCCTCCCTTTTTCCAGACTAACCAGCCCCAACAGCGCCCCCCGCAGCTGCACTCACATTGTACAGCACGGTGGTCCACCCTTCCATGGTGATGCACTGGAAGACGGTCAGCACAGCGAAAAGGATGTTATCAAACTGGGTGATCCCGTCGTTGGGGCCGATCCAGTCCTTGCATTCATAACCAGCTGGGCAGCCCTGCACGCCACATGGGTGAGGAGGGTCAAATCCTTCCAGAATACCTGTGGACACATTTGGAGGGTGGGGGATAAGCCACACGGTGTTCGGCGCGGAGCTGGAAATGACCCCCGGAAGCCACAAGCACACCAATCTGTTTCCCACAGAAACGTGTGTCCTTCTTTGTCTCGGGCTCCCTCCCTTCTCACATACCATGTGTGCAGCCCAGTGTTTCCCAAACTCCTCCGAAAATGGAGCCCCTTCTCCACGTGGCCCCCCGGCAGGCCACACCTCACCAGAGTACCAGGGATTTGCCGACTGGACCACACAGAAAGAGCAGCAGTGAAGACAGAGTCTTACTGAGTTTCTGTGCTCAGCCTCCAGGACAGACCGAGTTCTTCCTGGGTGTCTTGGGGATAATTATAAACTACACTCCCTCTGGTGAGTCTTAACTGCTTCCCCCGACCCTGGCCTAAATTCCTGATCTTGAATAAAAGACAAAAATAACAAATGAAAATCCAAGGTGGAAGGTGTCCCTTGAAGATGCTTTTCATAAAAAAATCATGGCGTCTCACTGGGCTTCTTCGACCTCTCCCCCAGCGCCATTTGGTCTAGGGCGCTCCACCCAACTTGAGAAGAAATGAGATACAAAGAGATACGAATTTGGGGTTTGTGCTTCCCACCACTCTCCCAAGCACTCCTGCTAAGCTGAGCTCAGAGCTCCCTCAGTTTTCCACACTGTCCACCAAGAGATGAACCATGACAGAAAAATGTCTCCAACAATCTGAAGGGACCCAAGTCTTTACTCTGGACTCTGGGTTTTACTGGCCTGTGGACCAAAAGGCCCATTGTACAAAGCGAATTTCTTCAGACAGATGGTTTCTGACGTGTTCAGATAGCCTTCCACCATGTGATGGGGATGCTGAGACCTCCTATTTGAAATCCTCCAACTGCAAACCTAAGAGATTGCTTGCTTTGCAACATCAGTGGCCAATGGCAATCTTTAGTCTGGGCTGCTGACCAGGAAGTTTCTGAATCCAATTCTAGGGGCGGGATAGGACCTACTTTTCCGAGCCAGCTCTGAATGCCCTGAAACTAACTCTGTGACCCAAGAGGCAAAGAAGGGAAGAAGCAGAAGGCAGGGAACAGCGATCCGACCTGAACTGTTCGTGAAGCATGCGCGGTGCAGCTTCCCACTGTAGAACTCCAAGCCGATGATGGCAAACATCAGGATGGCAAAGAAGAGCAGGAGGCCAATTTGCAGGAGGGGCACCATGGCCTTCATGATGGACTTCAGCACAATCTGCAGGCCTGGAAGGGAGGGAAGAGAATGACCAACGGAGCCTCACTTAGCCCCACCTGGGAGAGCCGGCTCAGCTCCCCACTCCCAGGAGGAGAAGGGCAAGTCTTGGAGGGAAAGGACAGACAATTCGCCAAGGGATCAACCAGGACAAGCCAAGCCAAAGACTGCCATTATTCCTTCCCCTGGGCTCAATGCCTTCTTCCTGATTGACATGCTTTTACCCTTCCCTCACTTGTTTCACCCATGCTCTCCTCTGAATTTCTCCTAGAAATTAAACTCATTACAATGTGCTTCTTTCCTAAAGGAAGTCCTGTGAGAGCAAAGACAAAGCTCACCATCCCCCCCACTCGGTCTGGGACCCAGCTGCCCAGCCACAGCGGCGGGAGGACATTGAGTCCAACCACTGCTCCTACAACACCGCATCCCCGGACCCAGCAACTGTACTGCTAGGATTCTGCCCTAAGAAAATAATCAGAGATTTGAATAAGATTTGGTAAAACGGTGCTTGTTGCAGCATGACTTCGAGTTGGGAAAAACCTGGAAACAACCTAAATATCCAGCTACATAAGGTATGGCCCATTTAAGACAGGACTACAATACGAGTTTTAAAGTCAGATTTGTGAAATATTTTTAATGTCAGGAAAATAAAAGGCCTGTGACAGGCTCTAAACACACACACACACACACACACACACACACACACACACACACAGAGGGCTGTCCGGAAAAAATTCAGCCATAAATGCCTCTATCTTTCTTGTTACGTGGCTGGGTACTCTGCAGACAGCCCTCCTATATACAATATGATCGTAATTATATTAAAATGCACGGGAAAATAATGAATGGAAAAATACACTAAAATGTTAACAGAAATTATAATATTTCTGAGGGAAAGGGTAATGAGTGCTTTTCATTTTCATTTCATATCACTTCTTTACTTTCCACGTTTTCTATAAAGACCTTTCATTAGATTGCAAATATGAAAAAAGCTGCTAAATTTAAGAATGAAATGTTAGGCCACACTCTGCAGTGCCCCCCACCGCCCCCGCCGTTTACGACCACCCGGGCTTCCTCCCAGGAGAAACTGTCCCTCGTTTATCCCCAATTCCCTTAGACCCCGGATGC
>PVJL010004645.1:0-124757 GCA_004026885.1 Lyroderma lyra
ACTTTCTGTCACTTTCCATTTGCATCTCTGCTATATAGCTACTATACTTTTGAAATTTTCTTTCCTACCTGGGAGTCATATTCAGTTAGTTTAATCCTGTCCATTTAGAGATAGTAAAAACTAAAGTTCAAATAAGTTGTGATTTATCTAAAATCATAAAACTAGATATTGATGGGCCAGCTGACAACCAGGCATTGTGAAGAGCTAGAGGAAATCTTGAGAAATGATCTGGTGCCATCCTCTGCACCAAGGTGGGTGTGGATTGGTATCCCCATTTCATAGATGAGGCAACTGTGGGTGAGAGAAGCTACCACTGTAATGGAGAACATAGAACCCAAAGCTGCTTCTCCTAGGGCATTGGTTCCCAAGCTGTGGAACACCCCCCCCGGGGGTACGTGCTGGGCCGTTCAGGGGTACGCAAAACATAATCAGTAATGGCAGAAAAAGTAAAGTAAAAAAAATGCAAAACGTTAGTTATGGAACAATAAATGTTAAATTTGAATCACCTTTAACGGAGACACTTCAAAATTAGATCCCTGCCTGAAACCTATGTAATCCTTGCTAACAGATGTCACCCCAATAAGTCTAACAATAAAAATGAATTAAAAAAAAATTAGATCCCATTAGCAAATGATGATTGATAAGGGTGTGGCTATGAACCCTTCCCCCAAAGTGCTCTTCCACCAATCATTATGCAGTTTCAGAACAATCCATCTGTGACATTTTTAGAACAAAATATAAATACATCCATAGCCTGACTGTTTAATCAGTTTAGTTATTGACTGAGTAAAAGTAATAGTGTTGTCTTTAATTGTGATTCTTTTCAAGTAGTTTTTTTAATTTAATGTTTCAATACTTGATCATCTATCAATATTTAACTGTATTATGAATGTTGTAAAATTAAACCTGTGGTTTGTACTTTTAGTGTAGTAGTTTCTCTTTCCTAACTTATTACCTCATTCCCACTATTTTGCGTTAAGATAGGCACTGAACAGAAGTGTCAGTATTTAAAAACAGCTGTTTTGAAAACAAGGGGTACAATTTATAGACATGGTTTTAAAAGGGGTACACAATGGAAAAAGACTGGGAACCACTGTCTTAGTGTTCTTGTTTTCCACTAGCAAGATGCTTCTTTTCTTTGGTCCCTTTTAAGTTTCAAACCCCTATTTCAGGTAAAACTTGAGGTATTATTTATTTATACCTCAAATTTCAAGTATTTTCTTGGCAGCAGGTTATTAAAAAAGAAGTCTATACAGGGAGAAAGAAAACAGAATAGGGAGGCCGAAGGCTTTACGGATATGAAGATAAATAAACTTTCCTTGGTTCTTAGTGCATTCAGCATCTGTAGCAATCCTACCCAGTGGGAGGGCTCCTTATGCAAACAACAGACCTTGGAGCTCTATTTTCAAAGCCAATGACTGGAAGGAACCCAGGTGTATATATAATGTTAAGGCTATTATTTTCTTTTCTTGTGTCCTTACCTTCTCACCTACCTCTATTCATGACCTAGTGTCACGGCCCAAGAAGAGAAGTAACAGCCAGGATAGAGGAGTGGGCAAGTGAGGGGGGAATGTGGGTGGAGAGGAAGGGGAGAAACTGTAAAGAATTTGCAGACCCAGCTGGAGCTCATGAGGCCACTGGTGGCTCCGCCTTGTGCATGCAGAGCTGTGGGGAGGGGGGCAGGGGAGAGACAAGTCACTGTTGGAGTGACTGGAGTGACAAGAGACAAGTGTGCCCACTGTGGGTTATTAATAGACTCACAGGACATATATTTGCAAACAGTAGCTTAAAATAGGGTAGAACAGTCACACCTAGCCAAATCCACACCCCCCAGCAAAGACACACCTGAAGCATGCACAGTGATCATTCCGAACCCAATTATTACAGGTTAGTGTGCAGGCTGCCTCAGGTCGGAGCACCAAGATCTTGGGTGCTTGCTCAAGGGTATGCTGCAATTCTGCCTTTGGGCACCATCCTCTTCGGGAAGGAAGGGAGGGAAGGAGGGATGAGGCGGGGAGAGCGCGCGCTCCAGCCCGTGAGCCGGCGTGAGCTAGCAGGATGCTAATGTCAAAGCCTAAGCCGGAATGATGAATTGTTCCATTTAACCAGGAGAGAAAAAGTCTGCTTACGACTTGCTGGGGGCGCAGAAGTAGGGCATGGGAATCGAACCGTCGAGAAGCAAAGAACGCAGACTCCAGACATGGACGCAGGGCGGTAGCGCGGAAGGGCGCGAGTTTCTGGTCAGGGGTTGAGTGAAAACCTCAGGCTCCCTCTGTGCTATCCTGGGGCCCGAACAGACACCCTCAGTCCGCCGTCCTCCTCCACGTTGGGAGAGAACCTCCGGACTAGGGATTCTCAGAGTTGGAGGCTACACTACAGCTGAAGTGGGCTGGAGGGGTTCAGTCTGGTCCTGGGTTTGGAGGGCTGCCAGCCAGCCAGTGCAGCCTCTCCGAGTTCGGGAGGAAGACAGGGGTGGGCCGGGTGGAAGGCCAGGAGGGACTGCCCCAGGCGTCACTCCGGCACTTCACTGCTTGGCCAGCCCGTGGGATATCATCAAGGGGTGGGAGGCGATCTGCCTCCCCAAGTCCTGCTGAAGTCCTGAAAGGCAGGCCCTTTAGTGCAGTGAGTTTTGCAGAGATAAATGGCCCCCGGACGAAAGTCTCCCTGTGCATAAACTGGGATTCTGTTCCAACTCCTAACACCGCGGCCTCACGCAATGGCTCTGGGCCCTAGTTTTTACATAACGGGCTCATTAAGGGACGCAGCGCCTAAGGTTTGGGTAAAGATGGAAAGGGGAAGGCAGAAGTGCTTGGCCCAGGCCTGACACACCGATGTGCCCAAGAAAGATTGGCTATTTGGTCTGCTAGCCCCCTGCTATCCCCGCGTGCCCTTTCACAAGGACAGAGCCAGCGGACAGCAAGAGACCTGGCGGGGAAATGTGGTTTAACACAAAACCATCACTCGTGGAGGAAATGGATTCCAAGTGGGAATCACAGGCGGTGACCGGTCCGCCTACCGCTTCTGCCACCCGCTGCCGTTACCACACTCACTAGCCTCTCGGAGCCTCAGTTTCCTTACTATGTAGTAAAGTTGTTTAAAAAAAAATTACCTACCTACCTTACAGGTTTTTTTTTTTCAGGGCTCAAAGAGGTAAAATAATCACTTCTGCCCTCATTGAGGGCTCACTATGTCGTAGGCATTCTTCTTACGGCTGCCCACGTGTTACCTTACTTAATCATTAAAACCGCTTTAGACCATGGGTGTTTGCGTATGTCCCAACTCATCATATTATACACATTAAATATGTGCAGTTCTTTGTATACCAGTTACACCTCAATAAAGCTATTCAAAACGTTTTAAGAAGTATGTGTGATTTTTTTAAGTTGAAGAAATAGAGGCTTAACAGAGAGGTTAAGTAAATCATCCTAGACCACACAGCAAGTCATACCCAAAATGAGATTCAAAGCCAGGCAGTTTGTTTCTAGAGTCTATATTCTTAATCAGGGCACCAGTGCCTAAATGCAAAAGTGTTTTTGGAACTGTTGCATACAGTTTAAATGTTGGTTGGTATTATAATCAGTGGCACAGTTGATAGGCCAGTGACGACGTCTTTATACACTAAATGAGGACATGTGGATAAGCTCCCCACCTACTACCTGGTACTTAATATGCTCTCAGTCATTCTGCCATCCCTGGCCCTTGTCCCCAAGAAGGTACATGATACAAAAGAATGTCAATTCCATCACATACGGAGGTATCAGGGAGGGAAGGGGGTTGGGGGCATGGGTTAAAGGTTAGGTAATGAAATAGATGTATCATACAGCTGCGAGCAATTGAGCCTGACCTGGACATCAATGAAGGAAGCGAAGAAGGGAAGTCCTGAAATGGGGACCTCCTCTTCCTTTAGTAAAACAGAAAACACTTGGGAGTTCCCTGATGGTGTAGTGGCTTAAGGCTTCGGCGCTGGCGCTGTCAGTGCTGTGGCCTGGGTTCGATTCCCAGCCAGGGAGCTACCCATATACCAAAAAGCAAAAAAAAAAAAAAAAAAAAAAAAAAAAAAAAAAAAAAAAAAAAAAAAAAAAAAAAAAAAAAAAAAAAAAAGATCTAACCAGTGTCAGGAGATTCATGTCTCATGTCTGTGAGCGAAAGCTTCATAGTGAAATGGAAAATCACAGACAAAGCTGTTTAATGTAAATTCTGGGAACTCCCACTTCTGCATTCCTTCCACCAGTTGCCTCACGTATGCATTTAGCTTCTGTAACCCTGCTTGCTTATCGCATCAGCCAGCCCCCACCCCAATCCTATAAGAGCCCAAAAAGCCTGTTAGTTGGGGCTCAGACTTTGGAGACTAACTCCCCTGAGCCCACCAGCATAATAAAACTGGTTCTCCAACTCTCCGAGTGCTGTTTGACTTCCTCGGTTACCTGTCCTGCCACAACAATAGCTTCAGCCATGCAAGGCAGAGCCATTACAAAAGGATTTCTTTGGGCAGAAATATGGAAAGTCAAATGCTAAGAAGTGGGAGTATTTTATCATTTGGGCTTAAATGTTTTCTAATCATTATGGTGCCTTTAGTCACTTTATGGAGTTAATGTTTTCATTGGCTGGACTGTTACTACGTTCTTGGCTAAAGTCCAGACCTACATAATCAACTGCCTACCTGACAGCTCCACTTGGGTGTGGAGAAATGATCTCAAACTTAGCGGGTCTAACAGCTGTCGAGATGCTTCTCCATTCTCCATTAATGACAATATCACGCTTCCAGTCAGGCCTCAAATCTTGGTGTCACCCTTGACTCCTCTCTTTCTTTCATAACCCTTCTGATCCACCTGCAAAGCTATGTACTCTACCTTCAAAATACATTTTTAAAATTCTGGCCACCTTACACCAGCCCCATTGTTGTCTTCCTGGTCTAATCTGCTGTTATCTCTCACCAGGATTATTGAAGGGCCTGCTTGACTCGTTCCTGCCCCTGTTTTCTGCAGTCCACTGTGAACCTAGCAGCCTGCATGTTCCTGTTATATTAGTCAGACCACACTGCTCCTCTGCTGAAAACTCTTAAATGGCTCCCATCTCATTCAAAGTAAAAGCCAAATCCTCCTTTGAGCTGGAAGTCCCACATGCATGATCTGCCCCCCCCGCCCCCCCCGCCCCCCCATTACCTCTCCAACCTCTCACTACCCAGGAAATCATTCCCATTAGGTTGCCTTTTCTTGAATACACAAGTACCTTCTGCCTCGGGGCCTGTGTACTGTTGTTTTCTCTGCATGCATTGTCTTCCTCCATACCTGCTGGCTGCTTGCTTCAAGTCCTTCAGATCTTTATTTCAAAAGTCGCCTTGTTAAGGAGATCTCCCCTGGCTACTCTGAAATGTAATCCCTTCTAACATGAAATGCACCCCCCCATTTTTCTTCTAAGCATTTATCTCATTAATATTATATATTATATATTTTACTTGCTTTTCTTGTTGGTCTGTCTCCCCTATTAGAAGATGACATTCATAAAGAGACTTTTTCCTATTTTGTTCACTATGATATAATATCTCCAGTGCCTTGATCAGTGCCTAACATGTAGTAGATACAGGTATAAACATTTAGTAAATGAATGCATGGAATAAAATGCAAGGTACTTAAAATTAGCAGTTATTTATATTCTCGAGGCTTTGGGCTTTTTGGATGTAAAATTGACTTTTTGCACTAGATCAGTGGTTTCCAAACTTTTGGCTTCCCTGGGCCACATTGAAGAATTATCTTGGGCCGCACATAAAGTACACTCACACTAATGATAGCTGGTGAGCTAAAAAAAAAGTCACAAAAAAATTTCATAATGTTTTTAGAATTTGTGTTGGGCTGTATTCAAAGCCATCCTGGGCTGCAGGTTGGCATGCCTGCATTAGATAGTTCTAAGGTTACCTGCAGCTGACATGCAGATATCCTTGAATTAACTTGAAGAATTGGAAGCAGTTGTGTGGCAAGAAAGGGTCTGAATCAGGGTTCATCTGAAGATTTGGGCTCAAGCTCTAGTAGCATCACCTGTCTGGGTCTTGGTTTCTACAAGATATTGAAAGAGCTCCACCCAGCGACCATTAAGGTTACTTTCAGCACTTAAATTGTTAAAACTAGAAAAAAGTGTCATTTAAAAAAATCTAGGGGTTCCCTGATGGTGTAGTGACTAGGCTTCGGTGCTCTCACTGTGGCGGCCTGGGTTCGATCCCCGCTCAGGGAACCAACCGAAAAGCAAACAAACAACACACACACACACACACACACACACACACACACACTCTCTCTCTCTCTCTCTCTCTCTCTCTCTCTCTCTCTCTCTCTCTCTCACGGCCACCATACCCCTCTATACCACACGGGGGCGCAGTTGTCTATCACTGTCCTTAATTAAGACGACTGCTGGCTGTGCCAAGTTCATAACTAAACGGTTCCGGCTATTGTAAAATATCTTTCACTGAGTTGCTCATTCATCAGATACTACTAGTTTGTTTAAATCACAAATAAAAATTTTTAAAGTTGATTTTTTTCAGATAAGAAGGCATAAATCTCAAAAGCAAAACAGTGAGCTGAAGTTTTGGCTAAATCTCTGTCACCAACATGATTGCAAGACCAAGCTTTGAAAAGGTGAACAATAGCAAGAAGTCTATGCCAGTATGAGGTGAGTGAGGCCACAGCTATATTAAATTGTTTCTAAAAGTACGTGGCCACATACCTGTCTGCACATAACCAAGAATGCCCCCTCTAGAAGGCAGGAAATAAAGGATAGGAATGAACTGTTTATATTCCAGAGCCTTTTTGTTTGCTTGGAAGAGCTGTTAAAGACTCTGATAAATATAAAAGACTGTGAATGGTGCATGGCATCCTGTAGTCCCCTCAATTCACAGTAGCCATTACCATTATTGTAATTAATATTATTATTATTGTCATCCTCTGGTTCTAGTTTTTGGCCCTCCTCTACTGTCTCTCCAACTAACAATAAGGCTTTTCACCTGAAACTTATTTCATTATTACACAAAATAAAAATAATTTTGTGGTTACTTATTCTAATTACAAAAATATTACAGGTTATTTTAGCTATATGGAAAAAATGTTTAAAGTAAAATGAAAGCAATCCGAGTTACCTATACTCCACCACTCAGCTCAGAAATAACTAATAAAAGATTTTGATACTACACAAACATGCACATGCACACATTTGTGGTCATATTGTATTTTTTTCCCACTCCTTTTTGATTGAGCATATGATGCACATTTCCATATCATTAAAATTTTCATGATCAGTAATAACATAATTTCTGATTTGAGAATCAGTACATTTTAATGGTAGAAAACACTGAATACCCCCTTTCCGTCTGGCCGCGGCCATCAGGTAAGCCAAGATGGGCGCTTACAAGTACATCCAAGAGCTATGGAGGAAGAAGCAGTCCGATGTCACACGGCTTCTTCTCAGGGGGCGCTGCGGGCAATACCGCTAGGTCTCTGCGCTCCACAGGGCCTCCCGCCCCACTCGGCCCGATAAAGTGCGCAGGCTGGGGTACAAGGTCAAGCAAGGTTATGTCATACATCGGATTCATGTGCACCGTGGTGGCCCCAAACGTCCAGTTCCTAAGGGTGCCACCTATGGCAAGCCTGTCCATCCAGGTGTTAACCAGCTAAAGTTTGCTCGAAGCCTTCAGTCTGTTGCCGGGGAGCAAGCAGGGCGCCACGGTGGGGCTCTGAGAGTCCTGAATTCTTACTGGGTTGGCGAAGATGCCACGTACAAATTCTTTGAGGTTATCCTCATTGATCCACTCCATAAAGCCATCAGATGGATTCCTGACACCCAGTGGCTCACCAAACCAGTCCACAAGCACAGGGAGACGCGAGGGCTGACATCTGCAGGCCGCAAGAGCCGTGGTCTTGGACAGGGCCACGAGTTCCACCGCACTGTAGGTGGTTCTCGCCCTGCAGCTTGGAGAAGGCACCATACTCTCCAGCTCCACCGTCACCGCTAAGTAATGTTTGTAAAATTCTTGCCTCATAAACAATTAGGACAGTCAAACAAACAAACAAACAAACAAAACACTGAATAGTATGGAACAAAGAAAAAATCACTCCTAATCCCACCTTTTTCCCTCCTTCCCTCTCTTCCTTTCTTCCTCCCTCCCTCCCTCCCTCCCTCCCTTCCTTTCCTTTCCCCTCCCTTCTTTTTTTTTTTTTTTTTAAAGGAAAAACCCTAGTTCAACTTCCAGGCCAGAAGCCCCTGCAGTTTTCTAGGGTGCAATTAAAGGCTGTTTCTTTCTTTCTTTTTTTTTTTTTTTTTTTTGCTTTTTGGTATGTGGGTAGCTCCCTGACTGGGAATCGAACCCAGGCCGCAACGCTGACAGCGCCGAAGCCTTAGCCACTACACCATCAGGGAACTCCCTAAAGGCTGTTTCTGAGGGTGATGGACAAAGGAAAGAAGGAAATAAATATGTTGAGTGGTTAGTGGATGCTAAGCCGTACGCTGAGAGCTTTTGTATGACTTGCTTCATTTAATCCTATAAAACTTTAGAAGCAGTTTCTATTTTACATCTGTTTAAAAATAAGGAAACTGCAGTCCACATGAGTATCTTGCCCAAAGTCACATGGTTTTTAATGGACAGAGCCAAGATAAATCACGATCTTGTGACGTAAGTCTAGTGATAAGCTGCATCACCGATTGCCATCATGTTCTCCCTGACTTCTACTATACTTTTCAGTGGGGTAGAGAAAATGGTCCGCATTTAAGTGACATTTGTTAACTCCCACTCAAGAACTCAATGGTGATGAAATCTTAGTAATTCCACCTGGCTTTAAAAATCTTTTGCAGGGAGTTCCCTGATGGTGTAGTGGCCTAAGGCTTCAGCGCTGGCGCTGTCAGCACTGCGGCCTGAGTTCGATTCTCAGTCAGGGAGCTACCCACATACCAAAAAGCAAAAAAAAAAAAAAAATCTTTTGCAATCTGCATTTTTATTTAGTCCATTTTATTTTCCATCACTCCCTTTTTTGTACTCTCTCCTCTTCTCAGGCTATCCATTACATTAATGTCCATTTCCACACTTTCTATTCTCCATTAATTAAGTGATATACATCCTTCAATGACCAACTAAAGCATCTCCTTATACATTTCTCATCTATTCCAGTCCTCAGTGACAGTAACATTGGATCATCCCACAGCCCTACTCAAAAGCTTTCAGTGATAACCTATCTGCTAAACAAAACCCCTGCTTCTTAGCTGCATATGCAAGTAGGCCCTTCAGTTACAAATATGTACTGAGAACAACTTACAGGTCAGGCACTCTCTAGGTGTGGGGAGAACTGTAGAGAACCAGTCAGACAAGTCCCTACCCTTATGGTAAACAAACTAGGCATTAACTAATTACAAGTAATCAATTAAATAATTATTACTGTGAATCAAGTGATTACAAGGCCCTCTACAACCCGGTTTCAACCTATCTTTTCAGAGTTCTTTCCCATCCTCTTACAGCATCCAGATGGGCTTTCCCACCTCTGCTGTCTGTGCCCACAGCACCCCCCTTTCCTGAGCACAGGTTCTTTCCTGCTCCACCCTGCAGCCCTCCAGGACCAGCTGGGGTTCTGCCTCTGCCCTGAAACCTGGTAGACAACCTTAGCCTGAAGAGTCTTCCCTCATTTGAATTCCTAGCACTTACCAATTCAACAAATATTTACTGAATGACTTCTTGAAATGTTTGATGAATGACTCTTCATGAGGTCCTAAACACAGGCTATGGTATAAAGATTTAAATTATATGTGGAGTTAGACTTTTCCTACTGAGAGGCATCAAGGATTTTCCCCTCTTCTCCTTTGAGTGGGGAGTGGAGAGCTACTATACAAAACTACAAAGCAACACATATAAAATTACTGATAAGCAAAATGACAATAAAGCTTGCCCAGTTGCTCATAATCCTATTTGAAAGAGATCCACCACTCACAATTTTCTCTATATCCTTCTAGTAGTATTTTTTTGTTTGTTTCTCTGTCTGTGTGTGTGTCTACACCATTTTGTAAAATTCCTTTCTCCTCCAAATAAAATTTTATCAAGAAAACCTTTTTTCTTGTGGTCTTTTTTAAAACACAAAGTACCCCTAAACACCCCTATATGCCCCGCCCGCTGTTCTCTTCTGCTTGGAGATGGAATAGTTTTGTGTTAAGTAAAACCTAGAGAATTGACTCAAAGACTCATCGCTCTTTTCCAGTTCACTGATCCTATGTACAAAAAGTCTGATGTTGTTCATTGTTTTAGGGCACCCACTCAGAAGTCCTTTCTCAAGATCTATTCTGGATGCTCTTCCAGAACAGCACTCGCACTTGTCTTCTTCAAGACCTCAAATGTGTGGGTATACAGTGTAGCCATACTTGGTGCAAACCACAGAATGTCTGGCCCATGAGATCTTCCACTCCACCCCTTCACTTTGTGGATGAACAGGCTGTGCTCCAATGTTAAGTACTTCCTGGAGACCATGCAGCAGCTGCCCACATAGCCAAAGATAACTTATCTTTTGAAATAGCCACACTGTCTCCAGTTTGTCCAACATTTCACCCCAAACTAAAATTAAACAAAAAACATTCAGTGAAGCACTAACTCTTGCTAAATAAATCATATCTATTCCTACCACTGAATGGGAAAAGGTAAGGCAGTTTTGGTAGAGATCAGGCTAGATCTTTCAGCATTGATTTGTTTTACAACATCTCATTGGAAATCTACATTACTGTTAGGATTAAAGCACAGAAGAAATATTTAGGAACCATCTATGTCATTCTTTCTTTTTCTTTTTCTTTCTTTTTTTTTTTTTTTTTTTTTTTTGGTTGTCATTCTTAATGTTTCAGAAATGGAGGGTAAAAAAAAGGTTATAGGAAAAGGACAGCACTTGATCATGAACTGCAGCATCGTCTTGTATGCATACTCTACTTTGGTTCTTGATCTGATTTCTATAGAGGTCACCATGATTTGAGGTGCAATTTACCCAAGCTAAAGAAACCCGATTGTAGAAAAGTTGTCCCTTCAAAGAGCCCAAGCCAACTTCACGCACAGCTTTCCCAGCCTGTTTGAAACCTCACCACAGTACTGGAGTTTCTTCTTACAGGAACCAAGTAAAGGGTGGGCTGTGTGCAGTCTTCATAAAGTCAAGAACTGTAGTTTTTAAGAGTTTTTCTGAAGAACATGCCAATGGGCCTAAAGGCCTTAAATAGGAAATCAAAGGTCACGGAGGTGAAATGCGGGGCGGGGGGGGGGGCACAATTCAGTCGGTGGGAGCGGAAGCTGATCACCTGGTTGTACTAGGGCTAAGGCAGATCCAAGAGGGGGGAATTCAACTGTAGAAGGAGCTGGAAAAGAAAGTGCTCTTTCCGGGGTGCAACCCAGCTGTCTTCTCCTTTGCTCACTTTAGGATGAAAAACACGCGTGCTGCCCAAGGGAGCACCTAACCATCCACGGCAAACAAAGGGAACGGCCTCCTCCAGCTTTTTTGGTCTGAATGAAGTCTCGGCTTTACCTTTTAGGATCCACCCATCCCGCTTCGTGCACCCAATGAGGCCACAGCCTCCTCCTGCTGCCGGGAGGTGTTGAACTCTCCCAGGAAATGGGCAGGTACCTCAGGCCAATGGTTGGAGCTGCAGCAGCCAATGGGAGAGAGAACTGCGTGACCCCGGGTTTGAGAATGAGAGAACCCGCAAAAGGGGACGGAAACGGTGCGGGGAGAGCGACGTAGGCGCAGGAGGTGAAGAGGGACGGGCTGGGTGGCTAGCGGGGCTGCCCCAACCACAGCGTGGGGAAACAGTGGCCGCGGCGGCGGTGGCCAATGGGTAGGCGGGTTGGCGCGGGAGCGCACCCGGGCGCCGGGAAGCCCCGCCCCCCCGAGTCCGCAGGGCTGGGGCGGAGCCAGGCTCGCGTCAGGTGGTCCCGAGCGGGCGGGCTGGCGGCGCTGGGGGCGGGGCGCGGCGCGGAGAGGGGAGCGGCCGCTGGCGGGCGGCACCGGGTACCGGCTGCGCGAGCAGGTAGCCGCGGCGAAGGTAGCCAGGCCGCCCACGGGGGCGAGCACGTAGGCGGGGGCTCTGGCCCGCCGCGCTCCCATGCTGCTGTGAGCATTCGCGCTCGCTGCACTTGTCGCCGCGCCAGCCCGGGGCAGCCGCAGCCCGTTCTCCCCGCCCCCCCAGCCCGGGCCCTACCTGCGGCCGCCGTCGGGGGAGGGGGTCCCCCCAGCTCTGCGGAGCCGCATGAACAATAGGCGGCGGCGGCTCCTGCGGGCGGCGGCAGCCCCGCACCCTATGGATCGGCCGCGCTATGGAGCCCTCCAGAGCGCTTCTCGGCTGCCTGGCGAGCGCCGCCGCTGCCGCCCCTCCGGGGGAGGATGGAGCGGGGGCCGGGGCCGAGGAGGAGGAGGAAGAAGAGGAGGAGGAGGCGGCGGCGGCCCCTGGGGAGCTGGGCTCGGACTCGGCGCTGCCCTACTGGACCGCCGTGTTCGAGTACGAGGCGACGGGCGAGGACGAGCTGACCCTGCGGCTGGGCGACGTGGTGGAGGTGCTATCCAAGGACTCGCAGGTGTCCGGCGACGAGGGCTGGTGGACCGGGCAGCTGAATCAGCGGGTGGGCATCTTCCCCAGCAACTATGTGACCCCGCGCAGCGCCTTCTCCAGCCGCTGCCAGCCCGGCGGCGAGGACCCCAGTTGCTACCCGCTCATTCAGTGTAAGACGAAGGCGGGACCCGGGAGCCCGGCGGGTGGGGTGGGATGATGGAGGCCTGGGGGTTGTCTCGGAGAGATGGAAGCCTTCCCCGAGAGTTAGGCTGAGGATGAGGAGTGATTGACCTGGGGTTCAGAATGACCTGGGTTTCAGTGTGTGCGCGCGCTGGGGCTGCCGGGGCTTTGGTGGCTGCGATGGTTAAGAGAGAGACGCCGCAGGCCTTGTCTGGAACCTCAAGCGCTTGGGCTTCTTAACCTTCATCTGACCACCTCAGCAGCATCCTGCCACATCATGAAGCCCCAGCATGAGAATCTCCCCGCTTCCCTCCCCCGCCCCCCATGGATGGATTTCAGGCAAGCTGATGGTTTCTGTCATAACCTTAGTCCTCAAATCATAGACCTGGCCAGCCCCGTCTGTTGCCTGTCCCCGCCCCTTAAAGGCATTTGCTTTGAAGGAGATGGGGGTGTCTCCCGCAGGGTTGAGCTGTCTCTCAAGTCCCGGAAGTCTGTGTGAACTCAGAGCTGAAGTGTCTTTGAAATGTGTTATTTCTTGGGTCCTAATCTTGTACCTCAGAAGTTTTACCTTCGGGAGTCTCACTGTACGATGTGCTGAGAAGGGTGTGTGTGTGTGCAGAGGGGCAGGTGATGGGTGGAGAAATGACTAGAGAAGGAAAAGTATGTAATTTCCCCAGGAGAGATCAGGAGCACAAGGTACAGTGGCTAAATCCTTGTCCCTTGGCATGCAGGATGTTCAGAAAATACATTTTCTCCTTTTTTCTCATCCTAGATCCTTGTCTATATTTGATACTTGCTAAATCTCAGGAGGATCATGCCCAGGCGTCCCTCCCAAGATCTTTCTTGCAATGCCCTGGTTTTCGCCCATTTCCCAGGAGCGCCCTGTTCTACACCCTGTAATGAAATTTCCTTTTTTTTTTCCAAAGGAGTTAAATTGCCATTAAGATCCCTTAGTCAGTGGTGCTAGGTGGTTTTAGAAAAAAGATGTAAATAACTCCTGGTACAGCTGTTTTGTACTTGAGGGCTTCCATAATTTGTTTCCTGTTTAAAAAGTATTCCTAATACATCTTTATCTATTTATTCCATATTTTGTACACTTTGTATCTTGGTTGATTTTTTAAAAAGTTATTACCACGGGCCAACTTTAGACATTTTGTTTTAAAATTTAATGTGTAAGTTATCTTCTGACCTTGTGACTTATTTTTACCTGAAGAATTGTCTTATTAAGACATTTATTAAATACCATCACCTATTATAATAACAAAATCATAATCTCTTTCCCTGTTGTTCTACTCTCTCTTTTTTATTGGCAATTTGACTGTCAAGTTGGTATTCAAATCTTTAGTTCCCTTTGTTTTTTCTCCCTCTTGTTAAACTTAAAGCATCCTATTTCTACATTTGATAGTGCCTGGAGGCAACAGATTACTTTAAATGGTTTCTAGGTGTTATATCTTTTTGGCACTAGTACTGGGGAAGATGAAGGCTAAAGCTCCCAGCATAGTGTTGAAGTTGAACTTGGTCACATGTTGGAAACAATATTTGAAGAATGGCCTGGCATGTTAGAAAACAATGTAGTTTTAAATACGTGTCAGATTTGGAGGTTCTTTGCTGGTGAACTTTCATGATTTTTTTCCCCCAGGGACAGAGAGTGTCAGCAGAAAAGCTGTGGGAGGTTCATGAGCAGAAACTCAGTTTCTTTACTACTCATGCTTTCTACTGTCAGAGCAATCAGGAGTGAATATGACTTAGGATTGGAAGAACCCATCCACAAAAAGCCAGACATGTCCACAGTGTGCTATATTAGAAACTCCTTCTCCATTCCGGGTCCAGGAACTTAATCTTTATTTGTAACAAAAGTTACCTCATGTAGAGTAAAGTAGATTCCTATACCTAGAACTCAGATGATAAGAAAGTAGGAAGTACCTTGTGCTTATTTAAAGAATTGACATGAAGTGCATGGCATTTGAAGGTCCTGGTAAGTTATTTTATGTAGTGTTCCCAGGAGTTCTAATTTTGACTGAAATTAATTCTTGATAATTCAGAAAATTTAATTCCAATAGAAACCCAATTAGAGGGCCTAGTGAGAAATAGATACTGTGTTACATACCAAGGGATAAAGAAATGATAAGGAGGTGCTTATAAGTCACACATGAGGAAGATTGGTGATGTAAATACAGAATTGCAGTGCAGTGCTTTGATAAAGATGAATACAAGAGGTTGCTGATAGATGTGCTTCTGGTCTGTATGCTGATGTCCACTAATTCAGTTAGTGTCAGAAAATAAAGGTGATTGACAACCTTGTCTCCAGAGGTTTAGAAGGAAATTAAGCCACTATGACCCTTTCGAACTTCCCCTCTGGGGCATGAATTGTGACATTAGACTAAATAGAAGACACTAAGTCAAGTAATAATGTTCCATTTTAATTTTAAATATGACTTTTCAAAGTGAAAATTTTGTTTCAAACTTTATTCAGAACAGGAGTGGGGCGGAATTACTAACTCTGTGACAAAGAAAATATAAATAGTGATATTATCAATCACCTAACATTTATATAGTACTTTTATCCTCTCCAATGTAGACATTATAGTACAGCTCTCCACAGGGCTGACAAATATAAATAACTCAGAAGCTCTCTTATCTTGCTTATTTTAGTGAAAGATGAAAAATATACAATTCCAAATTTATCATCTTGGGAGATATATAATCTTAGGTATTTAAAAAACCGTTTCTCCTATGGGGCGTTATGTCTATTTTCAAGCAGGACACAAATTAAGGTTATTACTAATTTATGTTTATTTTTCTTGCACCCACTAGAAATATAAGGATGTATTTTCACATGTACTTCAGATTTTTAAATAAGTGAGATATGTACCATTTACTTGCCCACCATCCACCAGAATATGCCTCTACATTTAGTTTCCAAGGATGCAATTGAGAGGGAATAACATCTTAACTCCAAAAATGAAATAAATAAAGTTTTGTTCCTGATATTCCTGAGAGTGTCCTTCCACAGAAACTGAAAAACGTGATGAATGCATCTTGACCTGATTCTTACTTAAAATCAGGTCTTTGAGTAGGGCTGGAAAGGAGAGCCCCATGTTTTCTCAGCTGCAACTGAAGGTCTAGTTCCTACCCCAAAGGACTTCTTAGCAGGGAAAGGAATCTTGTCCCTTGTCCCTGACCCCCACTGTTCTATCTTATGTCTGCTTATAAGCTGTGTTCTATACTTTACTTGAAGGCTGTGTTCTATACGTCTTAGCTAAATGGCAAGAATCTGAGAGAGATCATTGCTTTGCCTCCCCCAGGGTTTTCTGTCTAGGTTTTCCAGTCTTCTGCAAAATGCCATCAAAGGAGCTGTCCTTTCAGCACCCTAGTTCAGAAACATCCTTTAGATCCTCATACATTTAAATAAATATTTAACACCCACTGTGTGTTCACAACTATGTTTTAGACCAGAAGAAAGAAGTCGGGGTACAAGAGAATACAGCAGTTGATTTCCTTAAGGAGAATTCAGATATTCAGTTAAGGAAATGAGATGTGACTCAAATACAGATTTGTTAAATAGTCACATATCTTTTCATCAGTGTAAAAGCTGGCAGAAAAAAAAGGAATGTTCCTTCCCCTCGTGATCAAGGAGACTCCTGACATAACTTATGTATTTCTCCAAGAGGGTTTCTAATCTCTCTTTAACATAGGCATATTTTTCTCATTCATATAGATGAGATAAGGCAATAATTAGTAATCAGTTAGGTTTTATTTTAGGACCTAGAAACACTCAAGCTATTTTAAGCAGAAAGTGCTCTAGCACAGGAAATTAGATGACTACAGAATTATTGGAAGGACAGGGAGAAGGGACTGTCAGCTGGACCTATGGAAAAAATTTCCAGAACATTGCAGACCATGCCCACCAGGCAAGTTGCTACTTGTCTAATTGGGAAGGTACAGAATCAGGAGTTGTCATTGAAGCTGTTGACTTTAAGAATACCTGGTTGTAGCTGTGGTCCAGAGATAGGCAGCCACTTGGCCTTGCAACATTCTTCTCCCCACCCACAGAGCTAATGATTGGACACTGATGTGCTATTGCAGAAAACCCCCACTTCTCTACAGCTGTGCTTGCCAGGAGAAGCAGCAAGAAGGTCTCCGTCTCACTTCTGTCTTCCATATCTCGTGCATCTAATTGGCAGAACCTATTCTATACCCAGAACTCTAGCTGTTGGGGGGAGTCTGGGAAATGTAGTTTTTCGCTTTCTGGCTTCTGTGGTACTGAAAGGCATACAAGAAGGATTTTAGAGTGGGTGCTCATTGCTAGTCTGCAGGATCTGCCACATCATTTGTTCTTCAAGAAGAGTACTAGATAAGGTGATAAGCTTGAATAACTAGAACTTTTGGGATCAAGACAGGCTAGACTTTTTGTATACTAGAAACAGTCCAACTATTCCTAAGAGTTTCCTTTGTGCACACTGCCAGTTGCATTACAAGATATGAATGAATATTAGCCCCAGATAGCATAGAAGCACAATAATTAAGCAAGAACAGATTTTGGAGTACCACTGGCGTCTGAGTGGAGAATGGAAGCACTGTGGGGCTGCCATGTAAGGAAGGGAACAGCCAGCTGTAGGTAGCTCCTCTTTTGGTCTTGCCAAAAGTTCAGAAATATATTTTTGTGTTCTTAGGTTTTTAGCAAAGCTTTTTTGGGGGGGGGGTACAAATTATTTGTTTTAAGAGGCTTCAGTTTTTTTCAGACCTAAATTTAGTTTAGTTCCTACTGAGGTAGATTTTTTTCCTTACTTTACTTTACCTACTGCATATTTGGTATGATGAGTACGGTCATGAAAAAGACAGATAGAATCCACCCTTGCGGGTCTCACAATCTAGCAGGAGGACAGGCATTGAACAAGTAATTATAACCATGTTGATTCTGGCCAAATAGAGACTACTATGGAAGTGTTTGGTGGGGGCCTGACCTCATTTAGTCATGGGTTAGGAAAGGTTCTGCTGGGAAATTGATGTTAAACTTGAGACCTGAGAGAAGAGTATGGGTAAGCCAGGTAAAGACAATGACCAGAGAAGATAGAGAACAGGGTTTTCATGAGAGAAACATAAAATAGCACTTTGCTCATATAGCTACACCGTATCTAGCCCAAGATTTATTGTATAATCACTGGTAGCTGCTGTTATCTCTCCATGGAAGCCTTTCCAAACAGAACAGAAGATACAGCAAGTACCTTCGATTAGAACCCTGGGTTTTAGGAAGGAAAATTGTGGGTGTGTGTGATACTGGGAACATCAGGAATGGAGCTGTGGCCCAGGTGACTGCTGGAATAAGATACCTAATTTGAGGCTCCTTTCTCACACATCTTTGTCGCCAGGTCCTGATAGAACCAAGTTTTAAAGGTCTCCCAGGTTACTCCATCCTCCCTCTCTTCACTGCTGCTGAGGTTCAAATGCTTGTGCCTGTGTACTTGGGTTACTGCAAGGTTCTTCTTATTGGTTCCTATTGCTGTAGGCTCTCTGTCCTTCAGGTTGGTTATATTCCACGTAGCTGCCAGAAGTTGGTTTCCTTCCTAAATTACAAGTCCAATAACACTCTCCTTCTTAAAGGTGTATGGCTCCTGTCATTTATAGTGTGAAGTTCAAGGCCCTTAGAATGGCTTTAAAAGCAGTTCCTGATCTGGCTTCCCCCAACAAGGCTTTCAGTTTTGAGCCTCATCTCCTATCCTAATGCATATAATCCAGCTGCACTGGACTCCCTGAAATCCTTCATATGTCATATACTCTCATGCCCCATGTTCATGCTCGTGACCTTCCCTCTGCCTGGATTGTCCTTCTCTACCCTGATCTTCATTGCCTGATGAAATCCCTCCCACTCATTCTTTAGGACCCATTTCACATATTGCCTTCCTTGAGAATCCTTTCCCCATTTACCCTCTTTATCCTGTCCCATGGTGGGAGTTAGTGATTTTCCTCATCTGATCATGCTGCTACAAAGCTCTTTTTACACTGTGGTGTGGTTGGTGCATGTCTGCCTTGGTACATGGTAAAATCTGAGTAAGTCCCATCAAAGTGATCTTCATCTAGTTAAAATGGTTGGTCTTGGTCAAGATTTTGCATGGTGCTCTAAGTGGAAATTTTTTCATGCATATTTATTGAATACCTACTACGTGCTAGTCACTAAGGATAATGCCCTTATGCAGTTTGCCTTAGAGTGGGGAGACAGAAGAGTAAAGTGAGTAGACAACTTGTCTTTACCCATCCAGATGAATGGGTGATTAAGTGGTGTTTTCAGGATGTTTTTGACTTGCTTCTTTTTTTCCTTCTGTTTCTCAGTGTTAGAGATTGACTTTGCGGAGCTAACCCTGGAAGAGATTATTGGCATCGGGGGCTTTGGGAAGGTCTATCGTGCTTTCTGGAGAGGGGATGAGGTTGCTGTGAAGGCAGCTCGCCACGACCCCGATGAGGACATCAGCCAGACCATAGAGAACGTTCGCCAGGAGGCCAAGCTCTTTGCCATGCTGAAGCACCCCAACATCATTGCCCTGAGAGGGGTGTGCCTGAAGGAACCTAACCTCTGCTTGGTCATGGAGTTTGCTCGTGGAGGGCCTTTGAATAGAGTATTATCTGGGAAAAGGATTCCCCCAGACATCCTGGTGAACTGGGCCGTGCAGATTGCCAGAGGGATGAACTACTTGCATGATGAGGCCATTGTCCCCATCATCCACCGTGACCTTAAGTCCAGTAACAGTGAGTACAGAGGGTTGGGGCTGGAGGGCTTAAGAGCAGTTTCAGACTCAGCCCAGGGCTTCAGCTGGAGTGCATTCCTTGTGGAGTTTTAGTGGGCAGTGAACCTCCTTGTTTAAAACCATTCCATCCTTGCGTTGAGATGTAGGGGTGGGATGAGTCCTGGGAAAGATTGGTTTAGGAAGGGAAGAATGAGGCACCTGAAGGGCTTGGGATAATTCTGAGCTCAAATTGGCAGGCAGGGTCAGCAATATGTAATTCTGATGTTCTGTGCAAAAAAATTATATACATAGGTTTATTTTTCCACAAAAGGGGTTTTCCTCTTTGGTGGAACATCAGGTAAAGCAAACCTGTTCTACCTGTTTGCATTTCTGTGCAATTACCCCACTGCGATACCCACCAGAGAAGGGGCTCTGAGGAAGAGGAGGCATGGTATTTAAGCCGTGAGGCTGTTCGGGTGGCAGTGTCAACCAGAGAGCACAACCTGGCTGGCAGTGTTACAGATCTCTTGATAGCCTAGGGGTGGTATTAATTAATTGTCATAACTACCTAGTGTTTAATAGCAGGGAACTGAGAAGTAACTGTTTATTAAACATCCAGAATCCATAAACGGGATTGTAAAGCAAGCGTTCTACATAATTAAATGGTGAGCTGGTAGACACTCCAGTCTCTTTCCTGCGCTGAAGCAGCAGGTGCTGGTAACGTGCTTCTGTTGTGCGGTCTTTGTGCCTCTCTCCTAAACTAGAGAGGAAACAGTTTGCTGAATCGTACCTGCTTGAAGTCCCTGTGAACGTCCTGTCCAGGGAGGAGGGCGTCCTGTCCAGGGAGGAGGGCGTTAGGACATTGGGTGTGGCGTGGGCCCCAGGAACTTCCTTCTCTCTGCATCCTTCAGCTTTGAGACCACAAGTCCTTCGGGCTTTGTTTCATTCCGAGCTGTTCCGGATGTGGCTCATTTTTCTGTTGAAGCTTTTGGGAATCTGTTTGCTTTTTAAAAACACGTTTTAAAATTATGTAAGTAGTAACGAGTTTTTGTGGTACAAAAATTAGAAAGTGTAACATAAATAAGAAGAAAAGTAAGATAACACAGTGTTTTCCTTTGGGTCGTATAACTAGTACATTCGACGTATACTTCCAGAGATTTTGAAAAGCATATATAATTTTTATATATACAAATATGCTTTCCAATTTACTTTAAAACAGCCTTTATTAACCCCAGTCTCTTCTACCTGCACCCTCTTTTCACTTCATAAAGAAAAATTCATCCTTGTGAGAGTATAGACATTAGATCATGTATTTTAGATATAATGCATGTGAAGGATTTTAAATAAAGGATTTAAATAAATAAAATCTGGTTGCTCTTTTCCTTCTGCTGTTATTCTCGTTACCATATGATTATTCTCGTCCCACCTTCAAAATGCTGTTTTTTAAATGTATTAAACAAATTAAAACTTTTGGTGATCCCTTTTCAAAGTAATTTCTACTTAGACATTGCTTTGGATGATGGGGTAAGAACTAGTGATGTATTGGTAGAAAACGTGATATAGAAGCTGAATTTTCTTTATTGTACATTTCCTTAAATATCCTTATGCTGGGAGAATGAGGCAAAGTGTTCGAACCTTACATAGTTGAGCCCATTAAAAATCCTGGGCCAGACTGATGGAATTGTAACTTAATTTCCTCTGTGAAGTTTTAAATTGGGGTGTAATTTCAATCTATAAATACAAGGTTTTACTTTTTATGAGATTTGTGTTTAGAAGTCTAGACTTTTCTGAAGGAAAACCTAACTTGTCATGGTTCTGCTGTTTTCAGGAGTAGGCAAGAGACCTGAATGTCATTCTGTCATCCAGAACACAAAGCCCTGGTCCTTTCTTTGTCCTGGAGTGGGTTTTAGGATTGCCAAGGGGGAGCCTTCAGGTGCAGCATATTGTGATAGGAGCTGGACTTACACATGGGCCATCTTTTAAAGGGCCTCATCAGGATAGTCATTGATGTCCAGAAGTGTACACGGCCCATTGGGCTGCATGGTTGGTGCTAATGTTGATGTCGGCTGTAACTCTCACATGTGAGTGGGTGTCTCTTTGGCATTTGTCTGTGGGTGGCTGTTTGCCTGGGATTGTATACAATATATTCAATGTGAGCCTGATGACATCATCAGTCTTATGCCATTGCTGTGTGTGCATAACTTGAAAAACATTTTAGAAATGTTATGTCACTTCTTTGCCTCTAGTTGGAGTCATAACTTCTTCGAGTTTTGCAGACCCGGGGACACTGGCCTGTCTCCTTTGGTTTTTATTCATATTAGGGATTCCAGAGAGTTGAATTTTGATCATTGTCATGTGAGGGCAGAATTCTATGAGTTCTATGTATTAGTTGACGTTGAACCACTATAGAAAAGAGTACGTGTGTACGTGTGTGCCCGCGCATACACACACACACGCACACACACACATATGGGGCTGTCTTTGGGGAAAAAAGAAAGTAGTGAATGATAAACATCTAGCTGTTACAAAAGGTTCAGTAAAAAGTAATTTATGAAAATGTTTTATCATCCTGGTCACCTACTTAAAAAAGTCATGTGCTGTCTAGTAGCAGTGAAATGGTCTGTAACATATAGCATCCTATGTTGATATAATCTGAGTAAGTTTAGGTTTGACTGCTTATAACTGAAAAAACAAAGCGAGTAACAGTGGCAAAAACAAGGTATACATTCATTGGTCTTTGAGAAGAAGCCTGGAGGCTTCTTGAGAGCATCTCCATTTTAAACTGCATTTTAGTGTCATCGGGACCCAGGCTTCTGTTTTTTACTCCCATCATCCCAGTACAGGGCTGTAGTCCAGGTGGATGCCAAAATGCCAGTCATTTGGTCTAAGTCACAGGACCAAAGGAGGAGGAAAAGCAGCAGCATAGAAGGTGCTCCTGTAGCTGAGCTGTTTCCCATCAGCCTCCCAGAAGTCTAGCACAACACTGCTTTAATTGGTCAGAATGTAATTGTAGAGCCATGGAGAGCGTGGCTGTTAGCAGTCTTACCATGGAATCTTAATGTGGGACATGCATTTGGAAGAACTGTCATCTCAGCTAATTGGCATCATGCAGCCAAGTAAGGTTAGCCAGGCCTTGGGACGTGTGGCTCAGACCCCTGATTTAACTGATGGTTTATGCTACTTTACCGCACTGCATCATGAACTTAAACATCACTTCTGGAAACTACTTGCAAAAGCCCTAGCTGTAAAAATGAATTTACGCATCTCTGCTCTGTCAGATGGGGGAAAGCCAGCTGCTTGATTATTAGCAGGGTGTTAGTGAAACTGGTCTTTTAGTGGAAAGATTTTCCTTCTAGGGGGTTGGTAGATGGATTTCAGGATTTCGACTTACAGGCATTGGCAGAATCTCAGTTTAATAGTGGCCATTAAAAGTTAAATGAGTGTAAAAATGAGATCACTTGTCTGTACAGTAGACTCTTAGTTAACCAGCACCCATGGGTGCCAGATAAAGGTTACGTATACTCAGTTAACCAGAATTCAAGCAACTGGGACTTGCTGGTTGCTTGAGTTCTGTTTAATGGAGAGTCTGCTGTATATTGTAGCCACTTTCTATATCAGTAAATATTCTTCTCCCACAAAATAGTGATAGGCTGCACAGTATTGCACTATTTAGATACGCTATACTGTACTAACAAAGCCAAACCCCTGTGTAATAATAAAAATAATAGTAACAACGACAACTAATACTTACTGAGTGCTCTCTTTAGGTCAAGCACTGTCAAAGCATTTTGCATGGGTTCTCTTTTAATTCTCACAGCAACCCTACAGAGTAAAGACTATGAATGTCTTTACAGATGGGGAAACTGAGGCTCAGAAGGGGTCAGCCATTTCTCTAGGATCTCACTGCCAGTCCTCAGACCAGCCTTAGAGCCTCAGCCTGTGTTCCTTATCACTCCGCTGTCATCGGCACACTGTCGTGAGGCAGCAGGGGTATGTCCCTGCATTATTTCTCATGGCTCTGCGATACTTTAGTTTTGTATAATTAGGAGTAATATGTCACAATGCTGTGGCAGCCACATTTCCTTAATGTGGGATCCACTTACTCTTATTAATTTCATAGTTGAAAGAACAGAAATGCGTGGTGGACTGTATTTGGTTTGGGACTAGCCGCACCTGCCTTCCTCTTTCTGGATGTCAACTTAAACTTCTGAGGTTTTCGCTGCCCGATTTCCCTCTTCCTCTAAAGCAATCTTGTCCAACCCACGGCCCGCAGGCCACGTGCTGCCTAGGACACCTTTGGATGTGGCCCAACACAAATTCTTAAAGCACGATGAGACTTTTTTGTGACCTTTTTCTTTTTTAGCTCATCAGTTATCCTTAGTGTATACCATGAGTGACCCCAGACAGTTCTTCCAGTGGGGCCCAGGGAAGCCCAGCGATTGGACACCCCTGCTCTAAAGGTACTCACTTTCCCGTAAAGCCGAACTGCTCTTCTCTTCCCCTTGGAACACTTCCTGTACTTCCCAGCCACTAGGGCCTCATTACACTCAGTCTTGCTGTGGAATAACTTTGCTTTCAGGGATGCCTTTGCCTCACTTCTTTCCTATCCAAATCCTACCCATTTTTCTGTGCTCAGCTCAAAACTGGCTGCTGCTTCTTCCCAGGAGCACATCACTGTAGTCAGTGATAAGTAGTCGTTTGGTGCTGAACATATATTACCTGATAGTATGTAGAAGAATATTAAGGTGACAGGACCAGAGCTGCGAGTCTAGTGGTCAAAAGCTGAAATGGCTTCTAGTCAGGGTCAGGAAATTTGTGAAGCAGCTGGTGGGAGTGATGGTGAAGTGAGTGCCTGCTCCAGCCAGCACAGGCTATTGAAAAACAAAGCAAAACTCTGTGGTGGCCTGCAGCCCCCTGCCAAATTGCATGGCTGGCCTCCTGCTTTTGTTGGCTCTGATTCCAGGAGCATCCCCTGTGTCTCCAAGTCGATTTTGTGTCTTTAGCTTCCAGGCACTTGAATGAATGAAGGAAGGAGTGAATAAAATATCCCTTGAACTGGTCTCCTTGCAGGATCTGAAAATGTAAAAATGACCCTTCTCTTGTCGTAGGAGGTCCCTCATGCCTCACTTGCATGGAAGTTGCTTTCCATCCTCATCCTCTCCAGGCCCTGGATCCTTGCTAACGTGTGCATTCATCAGCCTGTCCTGAGAGCAGAGTGTGGCATTTTTATAGCACGTTTGTTGCTAACCTCCAGTGTTTTCTGCAGTCTTCATTCTCCGCACCCTTCCCAGATGCTAGCCCAGTGTCCCTGTCACTGCTAGGTGCTGCTGGGAGAGCCCACTGGTCTGTGCTACCTGGCCCCACTGCCACCTTATTTCATCCAACCTCAGTGTTCCTTTTGTCCCCAACTTGTGAATCCTCATTTTGTTCCTCACAGTGCCCAATCCAGTTTTGTTGAGTGTTTGATTTGCCACCCCTCTTGCAACTGGAGGCCCAAGTAGTACCCACCCCCCAATTCTGTGTTCACTCAGAGTTCATAGGCTAAGGAAGCAGGAGACCTGTGGATTGCCTTGCCTCATTCCTTTCCTGTGGTTGGAGAGGCTTCATGAGGGAAATTGATCTCTTTGTGGGACATTTGCCTTCATTTCCCCCAAGCTTGCTCTGGAGCACCGCCCACCTTCCTTCCCTCTTTGCTGACTTTTGAGGCTTCTCTATAGCCGACTCACTGAAGCTGGAGTAGCTTGGGGCGCTGGGGAACATTTAGGCACCTAAGAAGCCTCTATTGGAGTTGGAGCAGAAGGTTCTGTTGTATGATCTATCTTGGTAGGTATTTATGGACTATATTGAGCTATTAGCTTGGGGTAAACAGCCTCAAGAAGGGTCAGATTGGCCTGAGGGCAAGAAGGACTTGGAAAGGTGTGTGCACTCTGATTTTTAGATGATTCTTTAGTCTCTTCTCCTTTACCTCTCTTTCCTCTAATTTGAACCACCATTGCCTTGACAGTCAAATAAATTATTATCTTCTTTGCCCTGTATCACTCCTCAAGCAAACCTAACAGCTAAGTAGTACCCTCTACCTTTCACAGGAGGCCTATGGTACTGTCATCACTCAGGGTCAAGAGCTGTGCTTCCAAATCTCTAAGGAAATAAGACAGAAGCCTGCCTGGCTCTCCTTTCCTCTATCTCTCTTGAAAAATTTTCCATTCCTGACTTGGTGCTTTTATCTTATTTCCGTGCAGTAGCTCAGGGTCACTTGTGGATAGGGAAACTGAGACAAAGTAGTGACATCAGTGGCCTGATTGAGTCAAGAGAAAAACATAGGTTTTCCCCTAGGTCACTCATCCCTTTACCTTGGAGTCCCCTACAGTACCCCCATCTGCTTCTTGTAGAAACACACTTTTTCCCTTATTAAGGAAGCATTGTTAACCTTGAACCCCTTGGAATCTGTGCAAAAATGTGTATATGTTCATTTGGGGGGAAGAAAGGGTTATAGCTTTTACCAATCCAAGACACAGGTAAGGTTACAAATCAACACCATTACAGAGAACTTATATTGGGCATCTGGGTCAGAGGAGGGCTTATGCAGTGAGAGGAACACAGGCCCAGGTGCCGCCCTTGGCACTGTCTGGCTGGTGGCCTTGGGCACCTCTTGTGATCTCTCTGGGCCTCAGGTTCTCCGTCTGTGAAATGAGAGGTTTGGATGAGCTAGTCTCGGAGGTCCCACCCAGGACTGACATTGTATGGCTTAAGTGTGCCTGTGTGTTTTGGGAGCAGGTGATGACTGCCTGGTGTGTCTGAATGTGTGTCTGGTTATAGTGTGCCCAGGTTCCCCCTTTCTGGCTTCTTGTTGCAGGGACCAAAGTTTCTGATGGGGAATCTTCGCCAAGCAGCTGAGCAAGGAAATGGTTGATAGGAGCCCACAGGTGCTCCCTTCCTCCTCTGCTACCCAGGGCATGACAGATGGCCTTGCTGAGAGAAGATGCTCTGGTCACATGAATCATGGCAGGGATTCACAGTAAACCAAGGGCAGCTTGCACCTGCAAGCAGGACATCGTTAGTCAAATGTCACTTGGTCCTTGCCACTAAGTGACAGGTATCCTGGTATCTCAGGGATTTGCTACCAGCTTCCCACCCACTTTTCTGAATTGACGTAAGGCTTTTTCAGATGGGCCTCAAGACCACCTAGGTGGCTTTAGTTATGTGCCTCTGTCCCCGCTCACCAGCAGCATTGCAGGAGCACTTTGTGTTCTGCAGGCCTTTAGACTGTGCCAATGAGAGAGAAATGAGACATACTAAAGCCATGGAGCACATGTCCCTTTGCCTCCTGATTCCCCTGAGATGTTTGCTCTCTGTAGGAAACCCCGAGGTTTTGATTTGAGAAGGAAGCATTTCCTCTGTGTTTTTGGGAACCACTGGGCTCTAATAGAAGGACCAGTGGCTGGGAGTCCGAGGGGCTTGGATTTAAGCTGCTTCTTGGGCCCCTGACATTAGGCATGTGGCTGGCTTCTTGCAGCTCCAGGATTCTCATCTATAAAATGAGGACAGTCCGGAAAAGAGCAGTGCTGTTTTAAGACGGTGAGAAATAGTGTGCGCCAGTGTCACGCAGGAACCGCAGTCAGTAATGGGGCTGCATTTTTCTCCTCTTTCTGAGGAGCAGGAGAAACTTCTCTCTGTTCCTTGCTGTTTTAGGTACACCTAGGACATAGCTGGGTTTCCCCTCTTGAGGTGGTATAAGGATTTTAGGCATCCCTGAGCTGCCTGCTCTGAGTCAGCCTGACGTACTTTCACCGAAATGGGCAGATTTATTTCAGCTGAAGCTGCAAAAGGGGATTGATCCCCACCAGCCCCTTGCAGCTGTGCCTCAGCCTCTTTCTCCCTCTGGACCCAGCTTAACTCTCAGTGCTTGGCCCCCTGAGAAATGCTGTCTTGTCTCATTATGGCCTTTGGCTGGATTGAATGGGACAGCTGGCCAGTTTATTGGCTCTGCTGGCCTCTCAGCTGATAATTAAAGTGCTTTTGCCCCAGGAGGAAGATTATCTATTTCTTTCTCTCCCTTCTCTGCTGTCCCAGTCTGCTGCCAAGGTCAGAGGGAATGCCTTTTTTCAAACCCCTCCTCCTGTCCTCCCCAAATCAATTTAGTGTTCAGGTTTAAGACTGGAATATTCAGGAAGGGCTGAAGAGATTTAATTTTGAGTATTATGGTCTTCTTTTGTAAGGAGAATGGAGTGATTGTCCCCTTTCCATCTCAGTAGCATCTTCCACAGCTATCCCAAATCAGGTTGTGCCCAGCACTTAGTAGGTCTTCAAGAAATATTTGTCATTTTGATTATCACAGATTCCAGTGCTGTACCCTTCCGCATTCTTTACCCAGCCCCTAAGAAACTCTCCTCCTTTTGAGCCCCCATTTAGAATGTGAACCCCCTTTCCATTGGAGATGACAGCACACAAGCTCGGGGTGAGACTAGGTTTGAACCCTGACTCTTCCTTGCAAGCTGCTACCTTGAGCAAATGATAAACTCTCTGTGCCTTAGGTTTTTTTGTTTGTTTGTTTGTTTGTTTTTGGTAGAAAGAAAAGGTTTATTCAAAATGTTGGCATTCAGGGAAGGAAGTGGACTCCCATCACAAGGATTCCCTTTGTTGATTTTAGCAAGGCCAAAAACTTATAGGCATATAGGTTGCAGAAGAAAAAGAAAGATCTGTGCCTTAGTTTTTGTAAATGTGAAGTGGGAATAGTTATAATCCCACCTATTTCATTTTACAGAGTGTAAGTGAGGATTACATAAAATCATCTAGTGAGGCTCTGGCGTGTTGTAAGAGCTCCATATACTGATCATTATTATTGTAATTCCAGCGGCTACATTTATTCCTTCAGTACTTAGATCCACATTTTGTGATCTTGTACTTTTGAGTATAATTTGCCTTGTGTCTTTTTTTTTTGGTGTTCTAGTCCTATTGTTTCCATGTGCACTATGGATTTTAAAAAGTCATTATATTAAAATATAATACATATATCTGGTCAAAACAGTGTAAAATGGAAATACAAAGAAAACTCAGTCATCTTTCTACTCTAAACTCTAAATTTACCTCTTAGTAGCAAGATTTTTTTGGTGTCTCCTTTGATCATTTTTTTCTTATGAAAACAGGAATCCAAATAGGGTTCTTGACAGCAGAGGGCTGTTGTGTTTTCTCCTTCCATCCTCCCCTGCTCCCTCCCTGCCTCCCTCCTCCCTCCTCCCTGGAATCACGTCTAATATAAGACTTTGCATATAGCAGTCCCGATGTTTAACAGCAATTTCAATTTTGCTATGAGACTATGAAATCTTGCCTTTTCTGTCCCTAGTTCTGGATGGACTCAAGCTCCTCTACTGAGCGAGCTGTGTTTGCTTTTGTCAAGCCCTTGCTTTTCTATATTCATTTCATAAACTTTTTAGAAGCTTGGGGCTCTAAAGGAAGGGGGGCCTTGGAGTTGCTCCGAGAGTCAGAAGCCTAATGTTTGCCTCTGAAATTGCCCACCTGCAAAGGCTCTGTCTACCCCTCCCTGGGAGCAATTGAGGCCTGTCACCACACCAGTAGGGCTACAGGGCCCTGATAGTGACTGATCTTGTAACTAAGACCATTTTCTGAAAATTCTTATGATGGTTTGTAACCTAATGTGCCCAGTAAGGCAATGTAACAGGAAAAAGTATCACTAAAAGGAGAAAAATAGTTATCTCAGATTTCACTGTGCCAGTGTGACCGTTTTTATTGTTAGGTATGATTTGCCTGTTCTTGTCTATGTACCTCACCATCTTCTGCCATTTTAGTCATAGTGCACATGTGTCTGGACACTTACTGTATTTTTTTGGTTTGCATTCTGTTAACCTTCAGAATCCACAAGGAAAGAGAAGAGGTTGGGGGAAATAGTGATCAGTCACTCTTCCTTTCTTTTGTGTTTGTCGATAAGGTCAGAGCTGAAAGGAACCTTAGAGTTGTGACCCTGGGAAGCTGAGTGATTTTCCTGTAGCTGTGCTGTGGACATTCCAGTGGACATTCCCCCGGCCCCTGACAGTGGGACCTGTTACTGTCAGGGTTTCCAGCCAGGGCCTGAGTGTTGTGGACTGTGGTGGTGTGCACCAACTGAGGAATTGGGGTGACTTGCCTGAAGTCTGCATCTTTCCTGCTCACTAACATGAACTCAATCGTTTTCTTCACTGTGTTAGGTGGAAAGATGGGTGTTCACTGCTCTTCTAGGTGGTTTAACTTTCAGGAATAAAAAATAGTAAAAAGCACTTTAATTTACTTTCCCCGCAGCTTTATCGAGGTGTAATTGGCACATAACATTGTGTAAATTTAAGGTGTACAAAGTAGTGATTTGGTACACATATTTATTGCAAGATGATCACCACAATAGGGTAACATCTCTATCATCTCCTATAGTTGCCTCTTTATGTGTGTGTGTGGTGATCACATTTCTCTACTCTCTTAGCAACTGTTGAGTATATAATACAGTGTTGCTCCCTATGGTCACCATGCTGCACATCATTCATCTTATAACTGGCAGTCTGTACCCTTCCACCAGCATCTCCCCATTTTCCCTACCTCCCAGCCCCTGGCAACCAGCATTCTACTCCATTCCTATGAGGTCAGCTTTTTTAGATCCACCTGTGTTATCTTGTAGTACTGTATTTTGCCACATATAATGCACATGTTTTTGCCCAAATTTGTGAGGGAAACATAAGGATGCACATTATACATGGGTAGTACTAATTCTGTATCTGTATAAATGTTTTTAATTCTTTTATGCTTATGCCTTAAGAGTGTAACTCTAGAAATCAGTAACGATACCCATATGCAAAATAATACCCTGGAATACAATAATTGGATTTTTTTAATATAAAAAAATTTTATACATAAATTTCTTATACCATAGTATGTTAAAAAATAAATGCTAAAATTCCTTTATAATACAAAAAAAAAGTACCTAAGTATAAACAAAAATTTGTATTAATAAATTAAAAGGAAAGATTTTTTTCCCCTGAAAGTTTGCTCATTATACGTGGGAATGCATTATACATATATTTGCTGTATATGTATACAGCAAAATATGGTATTTGTTTTTCTCTATCTGACTTACTTCTTTTTTGGTGGGGGGGATAGTTTCCTGGCTGGGAATCTGACGTATTTCTTAAACTAATGCCTTCAGGCTTCATCCATGTTGTTACAAATGGCAGGATTTTCTTCTTTCTCATGGCTAACTAATACTCTATTTTATATATACCATATGTTCTTTATGCATTCACCTATAGATGACTTAGATTGTTTCTTAATCTTAACTGTGTGAATAATGCTGCATTGGGCATGGGAGTACAGATAGTGCTTTTAGATAGTAATGTTATTTCCTTTGGATATATACCCAGAAGTGGGATTGCTGGGCCTTATGGTAGTTCTGTTTTTCATTTTTTTCAGAACCTCCATACTGTTTTCATAGTGACTGCACCAATTCACATGCCCACCAATAGTATTCAAGGGTTTCCTTTTTCTCCACATCCTTGCTGACACTAGGTACCACTTGTTTTGCTGACAGCCCTTCTGACAGGTGTGAGGTAATAACTCACTGTGGTTTTGATTTGCATTTCCCTGATGATTACTGATATTGAGTATCCTTTCATGTACCTGTTGGCCATTTGGCTGTCTTCTTTAGAAAAATGTCTTTTCTGATCCTCTGCCCATTTCAATTGAATTGGAAAACATTTTTATTTCTTAAGCAGTAAAGTCCTGGTCCTTGTTCTTGGGGACAGGAATCCTGGCGTGGATCAGTAACCCTCTCTCTACCATTGGCAGTTCTGTCTTCTTCCCCTGTAGGAGACCTACCCACGCCTCCTGTCCCAAGCGCATGGCAGCTGGTGACAAGGAAGGATGCACCATCACGTTATGTGGATGGCAATAGAAAACCATCTTAAATTTGTCCCACATAAGCTTCTTTCAGATGATTTAAGATTAGTGGTGTAATGTGACATCATCTGATTTTTTTTCCTCTGACTCTTAGTCATGATGACAGCAGTAAATGAACCTTTATCCGCCCCCCCCCCCAATACTTTTAGAGATGGGGTGAAGAATAATCACGTTCTGTATTTGGTGCTGTAGAATTTTATTTGAAACAGTGTCTGTCATAGGCATTACAGGCAGAGATGGTGCTAGCCTCCACTTTACAGGAGAGGAGAGTGCGTGAGGCTCAGAGAGGTTTAATGCCTTGCCCCAGGAACACATAGCTAGACAGTGGTGGAGCCTGAACTTGAACCCCAGTCTCTTGAGCACTTGTGTGGTATTCTTTCTGCTCTGTTCTTTGGGAACAGATTGCAGTGAAAGACTCTCTTCTAGCAGCTTGTTCTACAGGATGGCCCCTCTGACTCACTGGAGTCTGGGTATGCTGGGGCTAGTCCCTTTAAACCCAATCTTGGGGGCCTTGTGGGGTAGATCATCTCACATCTGGATTTGCAGGGAGGGGGTCCTTCACTGCTCCAACCCAGGCACCTTGAGCACCTCTGGACCTGATGGTCCTAAAATGCCAGGAGCTGCAAGCTAGTTTCTCATTTCCCCTCTTCCCAGGGCCACACCAAAAGCACAATATGAACCTCAGCCTTCATTCTGTAGCCTCAGCTTTGCTTCTTGTTAGTGTTGATTCTGAACCAAAGTTATGCTTACATACAGCTGTCCAAAAGTTGGGCCCTAACAGAAGTTTCCACTTTCTTGGATTCTTGTTTTTGTTATGGTTTTGATTTTGTTTAAACCAAGATAGTGCGTACAGATTTCAGATAAATTTACAGCTGCTCCTTTACAGAATTTAAAATTTTTTAACCAGAGAAGTAATGTGAACATTCAGAAACGCTTGGACACACCTGTTAATGGCAGAGCCCTGTGTGGTTATTCAGACAGTGTGGCTTTTGGCTCCGTGTCATCTTGGAGGTGAGCAGGCCCTCCTCGGTGCTGCTTTTGCAGCTCCGTTTGTAACTAGATGGCCCGCGCTGGACCAGCGTGGCGGTTCCATTCCTCATGGAGGACAGCGAGGCCTGCTTCGTGGCGCCCACTTACAGTTTTTGATTAATACCATGAAGGGAGAAGTTGACATTTCACCATTTTTTCTTCAGTGCTTCAATTTGGAATGGTTGCTGGTGGGACAGCCCCCAGCCTATTATGAATGAAGCTTCCCCGATGTTCCCTTCTCCTGCCTCACACACGGAGAGGATTTTGCCTTTTTGCTACAAGTACTTTTGAGCTTTTGTGGTGGGAGGGGAGGGGACAAGGACTAGAATCCTGCACATTCAGCCTGACAGAAACACTTTTTAAAAAGGAATTTTAAGCAAGAAATTTGTGAGGTTCTTTGTGTAAGAGCAATCAGTGGGAGAAAAAAGGGGGGGTTAGTGTTGCTGTGGACCATAGGGACCCTCTGGTACCTGACACAATAAGGGAACAGTCCAGCTCATCTCGATTTACTTTAGCATGCTGCCCTCTCCCCGACACAGGACACGTCTCTGCCCTGGGATTATAACCCGTGAGCCTGGCCTTATGTGCAAGGCTCTAGGTTGCATGGACCATGAATCCGGCCCATTTTAAGCTCCTCTAAACTTTTTTGGTTTGACATGTAATATATTGGAGGAGAGGTGGGGAATGGGAGGGTCACTAATAATGACCTTCAGGAAGAGCAAGAATGTCTCTGTTCAGGAAAATGGAGATATTCTAGGACTTTTCCTCCTAAGGAGCTTCCTCAAGGACAGGAAATGAGACGTTTGAGTCTGTGCGCAGCGGTTTCTGGGTGTGCCCATTCTGCCTGCCTGCCTTCCCAGGTGGCGGGGAGGGCAGGAACAGACTGCCTGCCCCTGGAACCTGAGCAGTACCACCTTGAGAAGCTGTGTGGTTTTGAGTTTGCCCAACCATAGTAAGATTCTGAGCTCCATCACACGGGGCATGTGCTTTACAGAGTAATTCTTGGAGGTAGGCTGGGGAGGTCCAGGCACAAACCTTGTCTTGCCCATCCCAGTGGGTAGAGGTGAAAGAAGGTCCTCGGAAAGGCACGCACAGCATACACAGAAAGACAGAACAAAGCTACTGTTAGCCTGGGGAGGTACTTGAGCTTGGTGCCTCCCTACTCTTAGATCTCGGAGAAGTTGAGGAGTAACTCATAGGAAACTTTAATCTGTGTTTCTTATTTTCCAGGACTATTAAGGACTTGTGGTTCAAAATGGCAACTCCCATTGTTCTGAGCCTCTGTGGTCGGGGCTTCCTTGCCTGCCAGGCGATGGCGTTGGGTCAGGCTGCTTCCTCCTCCACCTTCAAATCCTTCCTCCTTTGTGATGCCCTGGGTGCAGCGCAGGTCCCAGAGCCTGGAATGTTTGTGTTGTGCGTGGGTTAGGATTCTGAACCCAACAGTCCTTGTGAGAAACTGATGCGCCTGCTGTTGTGTCGGTGCTGCAGGTTAGGTGACTTTATCACATGTAACTCATGCCACTTGCCCCACGTTCTTTCCATCCTCAGGAGCCAAACCGTGTAACACACCCAGACAGCCAGAGCAGTGCGAGGCAGTATGGAACAGAGTACCCGAGGGGCATGAGATGGTGTCCAGAGAAGGCAGAATTCTCCAGAAGGCCTTGATGGAGGAGTTAGGCCTTAAAGGAGTGGGATTTGGGGGAGGAGGTGTTACGGTGGTGGGCCACAGCAGGGACTTTCCAAGGAAGGGGGGCCTGCCCCAACTCAGTCAACGCCAAGTGTTTGTCAACGCTGTGCCCTGTCACCTAGTTCTTTAGGAAATTCCCAGACCTGGACTATTGAACAGGGAAGCCATGCTCCCAAGTAGTTGATTATTCCATTTAGAAACAGCCCCTGTCTCCAGGTGCCTGCAGTGTGGCACAGCGTTACGGGCTCGGAGTCGGAGAGTTCTGCTTTGGGCAAGATCCTCGATCTCTGAGTCCACTTCCTCCTCTGTAAAATGGAGGTAATCCTCATATTTACACACAGCATCGCGTGAGCATTATAAAATCCCTTAGCATAATGCCTGGCACAAAGTAAATGCTCAATGAAAGGGAGCTTTTTCTTTCTGAGAAATAACTATTTCCAAAGCAGCTACTTCTCTGGCAGCAGGAGATAGGAGACTAGACTGAGAAGTGTGTCGCCAGCTGTTTCCATTAGTGTTCCTTTGGAACAGATCAAACAAGAACCATTTCGTTATGCTCACAGAGACTTTAGGTCAGGAATTTGGAAAGGGCTCAGTGGGAATGACGTGTTTCTACTTCTCGGTGTCTGGGGACCTCAGCTGGGAAGATTTGAAGGCTCAGAGTGAGGCCAGAGGTGGAGACAGGAGTCATCAGAAAGGCTTGTTCACAGGCACGTCTGGGGGCTGGGCTGGGTGGACTTGAAGCCTTCAGCTGCTGATGGGGGTGCCCACCTCAGAGCCGTCTGTGAGTGTGGCTGTCTCAGGGCTCCTGGCCTTCTCATGCCATGGCTCAAGGCTTCAAGCTCCAGAGTTCCAGCGAGCAAGGCGGAAGAAAGCTACATTATCTGTTCTGGCCTGGCTTAGGAATGATACAGGGTCACTTCCACTGCATTCTGATAGTGGAATTAAGTCTCGGTCCCCCTCAGATTCAAGCGCAGGGGACAGAGACCCATCTCTCAGTGGGAGGAGTGTCCAGGTTATATTGGAGAAAAGCATAGAAGATGGGAGATGTTGTCCCGTTTTGAAAATGCAGCCTGCTGTGCCTGCCAAGGGAACTCTGGGTGACAGAGCTTGAGGACACAGGGTCCTTAGAGCCTCAACAGCACCCCATGCCCACGTGCCAAGAAAGATGAATGGCTTTTTATTGACAAATTTGCCAAAGGTCTGATGTGCCACCTCTTTTTTGCTAATTCGTATCCAGTGTGTAGCTGGGTGCTTCCCAGACAGGGCGGAGACCTGGCAGCTCTTGTTGGTCAGTTTGAGCTAGTGGGGTGGGAAGGTGAATGGCAGGCAGGCGTTTCAGGAGGTGTTCTTTCATAAGGTAAGTGTCTGCAGTAAAGCTCTGCCTTTCTCTTTCCTGCTGGTGACAGCTATGTCTGGACAAGCACAGGGCTAGAGTCCCAGCTGTGTTATCTGGGCTTAAATTGCACAAGATGACAGTGGTTGTAGGTACCCAAATTGATGTCTTTTGAAATAGCCATGTCTGAGGATGTTGGAGAGAGCAAGGTGTCCTACAGACACATGCTGGGAGGTTTGGCCAGGGAGATGGCACTGACTTTTCTGTGTTAATCACAAGAAGCTTGGTTGTAGGAGAACCTTTACTCAGCCGCATGAGCGAGGTGGAAAGGGTGTGCAGTATGCACAGAAGAGATGAAAGTGCAGTTCACTTGGAAAGCTGGGACTGGTTAAAAGGGTCATTGAAAAATAGCTGTGCTTGCTTGAGACCAGCTGTCATTAGTCTATAAATACTGTACTTCCCTATCATGTCCCTGTCTATGCTCCAGCCCAAGGCAGCAGAAGTCCACCCCATGCTGTTGAATCACGTGGCAAGCGCAGATGTGGATACATTCTGAAGAAGGCTGGTCTGCGCGTGCACATCTGATTTTCCCTTGTCCTCCATGACACATATTCACAAGATGGCTGGCCCGAGTTGGGAGTGGCCTGGAACCTTGGACACTCTCGCTGTGAACCGAGGCCCCAGCTGCACAGTCCTATTACCTAACTAGCCTATTTGAACACCATGGTTAAGGCCCAGGTACCTGTCTGAGGATTGGCTCATCTACCAGTTCTGTCCGCTCTGGCCTCATTCTCAGTTGTGCCGTTCCCTGAGCTCTCTGCTGCACTCCCTTGGCTCACATCATGACACAGAGCCCATGGTCCCAGATGAGTGCAGGACCGAGCTGTTTTTGCTAATAGCGTCTGGTCTTAGCCTATGAGGCCTGTGGAACTGCACGCGATCCAGACAGAGGCAGTTAGTGAAGAATGGGTCGGTGGCTACAATTGGAAACGGAGGAAGCGTGTTAGGTGGTTGTGGAGTGGGTGGAGCGGGGCAGGAAGCTTCAGGGGGTTAGGAAGAGTGGGTGGGTGGATGTTGGCACAGAGGTGGGGGAAATGGGTCCTCTAAAACCCCTGTACTCACCGAATGCTTATACCTTCCTATAAGATTGATGAGTGATGCAAAGCTAGAAGATTTCCTAGGATTCACTGGCTGCTCCTGCTCCCCATACATGTGATCAGTTACTCCTTCTCCCGGTCCCGTCATCCCCATCTCCAGTGCCTTAGTTTATTCTTTATTACCTTTCCTTGGACAATTGCATCCGGTAATTGTGTCCTTGCTACTTAGTCTGTTACCTTTTCATTTCAGCCTGTCTTATTGCAACCATGTTGTTTTGGTAAAGCATAGATCTGATTATACCACTTCCCAGCTTAGAAACTGCCTGTGACTCAGGGTGGACTCCAGGCTCCCCACCCTCTGGCATGGCCTGTGACCCTCTAGTCCTACCTCAACCCTTTGCTCCAGCTCCATCTTTCCCCTTTTCCCTTCCTGAAGGTCCGGCTCCAGCGACAAGGGACTGTTTCCTAGATGTGTCAGGGTCTTCTTTCCCTTTGGCCTAGAACCACATTATTCCCTCTACTGAGCATGCCTATTGGACTCTTTCCCTTCTTTACAATTCCAAGAGCAGCTATATAGTGTGACCCGCTTCAGAGGAGTTTCTTCCTCTCTTTGTCTGGAATTTTCAGAGTTCTCTGCAGTAGATGCTCAAATGTGATAGGCATGGGGTAGAATAAAGTCATCATCAAGACCATGGGAGCTGAAGCCGTTGTCCCAGCTTTGCTGCATGTAACTTAGAGGAATATCCTCCCTTCACTCAGCCACAGCATCTTCCTCTGTAAATACAGATGAAAACACTTCCCATTTCCTGAGGTTTTTAAATGAGATAATGCATGTAAAATGCTTAGCCCAGTGGCCGGCGTGTAGTCAGTGCTCCATAAATACTCAGTGCTGCTGCTGGTGGTTACGGGAGCAGACTTACGGCCCAAATGCTTGGGCGTAGAGTTGTGAGCATGAGGAAGTTCCATTCTGTCCGCTCTTCATCTCTCTCTCTCTCCCTTTTGCCTGTGTAGGTGACAGCTGACCTTGCCCAAAAGCAGTCACTGTCTTTTATTGGCCAAATTCAGTGTATCCCCAGGCAGGAATGTGAGCAGAGAGTAGTCTGATCTCTTGAAGTAACAACCTGAATTCTTTCTTGGTGACAGTTCTGATCCTGGATGTTGGTTGTATTTTAGGAGCTTTAGCTATCCCCAAGTCCCTTTCCAGCCATGATGGTGGTGTCACCTTTCCAGCCAGGATGGTGGTGTCACCTTCCCAGAGAGGAGGGTAGGTGCTGCAGTGAGTCATGGTGGGGCCTTGTGGTCCAAGGACAAAGCCCAGCATCTCAAGAGTTGACTTGCTGGGGGCATGTGACCCTCTGTGAGGGGCTGATTTGTATGCTTTCAGAACCCCACCCAGTGTACCCTGACCACTTTGAATAGCACCAGGCTGGTCTTACAGGGGAGACTTACTGACCTGGGGGTTGTGATGGCGTAAGGATAATCTTCCTCTCTAAGGTAACCTTTCCTCCTCCTTTTGAATGCGAAGAATGGTCCTTCCTGGGGTGAGTCATCAGTGAGGGATGCTTCTCCCGTGGTTGTCTGTGGCTGGTGGTAAACAGTGGAGCTGAGGCCCAGAGGTGTCACAGTTAAGACTTCCTCTGATACATGAGCCTCAGCTCTTCCTACCACTCCCTAGAGGCCCTTTCTGCTCGTCTGGGGACGAATCACAGGGTAGGGCACACATTATAGAAAAGGGGAGGGATGTGCATGATGACTTGTTATGTGTGGGGACGAGAACTGAAGATTTCCCTGTGAAGGGGGTAGAAAGTTAGAGACCAGTCAGTCAGGAGTCTTTCATAGTTCTTACAGCCTAGTGACTGAGGGGCTGATGGAAGAGGATTCTATAAATCAAAGTAGACATTCCGGATTGAGATTGTTCATCTTGGGCTTTGCTGAGCAGCTCTACTGGGCCTGCCTGCTACTGCTCAGCACCAGATACATACCAGTAAAGAGGATGGCGGTCCAGTGGTGACAGCGGAACTTCAAGGTCCCAGAATTCCTCTACTTTATTAGTTCCTAGCCCCACATATTTATGTTTTGTCTTCTTGGCTCTCCCACCGATGGTTTGCCTAGATATACTACCTAGAGGGCTTAGAAATAACCAGTGGGATTGAGTTTACAGGGTCCAGCCTGTATCACTCAAAGCAAAGCTCACAACTTATAAAATGGTGTCAGACCTGGTAGAGGGGGCTTACAGGTTCTGCCCATCAACACAAGTCCTTCCCCCCATCCCCTAAGCTAGTGTACTGTCTCAGCCATGGGCTTTTAGCACACATTTTCCCTACGTTATGTCTGGTGAGATGCTGCCCACCAGCAAACTTGCCACCACACCTTATTAGAGTTGTCCTAGTTTGAGTGTCTGAGCTTCCCAAATATTTACTCTTCATTTCTAAAGTACTTCCATTTAAATGTAAAAGACTGGTTCCCTTCCCTGGGAAGATAGTAGAGCAATACTCAGGTGGTTTGGTTTCAGTCGGGGACCTCCTGGGTTCTAGTCAAGAGGACAGTGGACTCAGAGGTAGAATTAGATTTGACTCCTAGCTTTCGTGACTTGTCTATGAGTTCCCCTCTGTTCTAAACACTTATCCCTCCCTGTCCTGGCCAGTGAGAAGTAGCCATCATCAACCTGACTGTGGTATGAGGAAACCATTCTTAGGGTGGCTCTGTTCATAGAGGACCTTGGATTATGTGAGGTGCCTGCCCAATTCATTTATGTGGGTTGCACTCTGGCATAGGCGAGACCAGCATGGTACAGATGTACCAGGTCTTGTGGAGATGTAATTGCTAAGCATTTGAGCCCCAAGAGGAGGGGACAGTGTGGTATAGTGGGGGAGCGTGGGCATAGAAGCCAGAGCAGGATCCAGATCCTGGCCTTCTCTCTTCCTAGACGTGGAAAAGCTAACCTTTAAGGCCCAGCTTTCTCATCTATAGAACGAGGATGCTACCCACTTTGCAGGTGGGGACTGAATGAGTTAACATACACGAAGTTCCTAGTATTGTGCCTGGGACGTAGTAAGTGTGCAAAAAATGATGGCTGCTACTGTTATTATTATTGTCGTTATTAAATGACTAATTTTTTATGTTACCAAAAATACATATTTATTTTAGAAAATTTAAATAATATAGATGAGTATAAAGAAAAACTTGTCACCTGAAATTACCCAGAGATAACTAATAGCATTTAGATTTACAAGGGCTGCCTGGAAAGTATCCAGCTAGTGTTCTTCTGTGTGATAAACAGATACGACATATTCTTAACAAAAAGAAATATGATCAGACTATGTACTTTTGTATACTAACGTTTTATTTTAGTAGTCACATATGTTATTAAATTGTCTACTACATGATTTTGAGATATTTTTGAAGTACCGCATGTATAGTATCTAGTCTAAAAGCTGAATTATATCGCAAAGCTTATAATAAAAAAGCAAAGGTCTCCTGCTCCCTCCTTTCTTACCCCCTGAATCTTCCTCCTAGCTAGTGAGCTTTTTGTGGGGGAGTACTGGTTTCATTTATATTGAACACCTTGTACTTAGCACAATGCATGTAGGCCCTCTATACATACATGTGGCCTTTTTTTTTTTTAAGATTTAAGTCAATGCTTGTTATAGAATATGACGTACTATTTTAAAAATATGCAGCTGAAACATGTTTTAAGTTAATTAACTGTATAGCAGCTTGGAGAGGCCATCCAAATCTTTGGCTATATTGTATGGAAATTCTATTGACCGGAATGCTGCTCTTGGTTTAGATTTTCAGTTGTAGTATGTCTGTTTCTGTTTTGCTACACTGAGATCTTGTAGTCGTGGAATGGAACTTTCTATTAGATTGGGTTCGTTATGAGAAACAGACGCACAGAGTAACAGTGCGGCTGTTCTCGTGCGGACAACGTCTGGCGAGACACAGTCCGTGGTCGGCACGGCATCTCTGTTTCACAGGCCCTAGACTCCTTCCCATTTACAGCTCTGCCAGCTTTGGGACATGATCTGAACCTGGTAGTCCAAGATGGTAGCAGACCTCCAGCTGTCACCTTCATGTTCCAGGCAGCACGGTGTAGGAAGGGATGAAGGAGAAGGGCCAGAGGCCCTGAGCTGGTGCCTTTTAAGACAGATTCTAGACAGCAGCCACAGGCTACGTCTTCGTCATTCCGGCTATTCCTTGGACCGAGGAGACTGGAGATGTAGTTAATGTCACATGTGGCCAGGTGCCCATCTTGAAATGGAGGGTTCTGTTACTACAGGCTAGGGGTTGGGGGGTGGGGGTGGGAATAACCCCTGAAGGGTGACTCGTGGTCTGGGTCACAGGTTTCAGGTGCTTTTCCTACCATTAATCCCTGTTAGTCCTTCCACCGTCTGCTGTCAGGATTGCTAACGTAGCAGTTCGTTCTGCTGTGTTTTCAATTTGTTTCCTCTGTCTCGTGAAGGCGGCTGACTCTGTCCTTCTGTTTTAACCCTTCCTTGGAGAGTCTCCCGTCCTCTCTTCCCGAGTCAGAGGCTTTGAGACACCTGCTTGGGTGTGAAATGGGGGCAGACAGGTAGATCCTTTCCTCAGGGGCAGTAACCTGTTGTTTTCTGCATAACTCAGGGTCACTGAGCTCAGTGGTTCCCCGCGGTGGGCTGTAGACCCCTAGGGAGGGGGCAGCTGCAAGGTGTCTTTGAATCTCGCAGCATGTTTGTAGAAAGTACAAATGTTCATATTTCTGTTTTTCAAATGTGTGTAGCTGTTGTGTTGATAAAATCCAAATTCATTTAAAAGTGTATTCTTCTTGGGTGTTGGATATGCGTGGTGGTCTGTGGCCCTGACTGACTTCATTCAGAGCTGGGTTATAGCCTGGTGCTGCCTCTTACCACCCGTGGACCAGCCTCTCTGAATTTGTTTCCACATCTGAAAGTGCCTTCCAGAATTGTTGAGACAGATAAGATTATGGACAAATCACTTAGTCCAGTGCACACACACATTAGGTCCTTATAAGCATTAGCTCTGGGTATTGTTTTCTTCTTAATCGATACACACTGAAAGTACATCTACCATCATAATCGCATTTTTTTAAGGCTGAAAGCACAAATTTTAAAAGGTTAGGAATCATTGCTGTAGCATTTTTGGTGATTCTGATACAGCCAGTCCTCAAACAGGTATTTGAGGACCACTGCCTTAACTAATTCAATCAGAGACCTTTTGGGATGATTTGTGTTCATTCATTCATTCATTCAAAATAGATATTTAGTGGGCATCAATTATAGCTCTTTAGCTTACAGCCATAGAAAGGGAGGCCATTGTACTTCAGCTTTGCTCTAGCTCTGGGTCACACGAAAAGGTCACTGTGCTGAGTGTTCTCTGGCTTTGCAAGGAGTGCATTGCACACATCCAATAGTTCCCTCTTCTGCATCAAGAGCAAGTGGATCCTAAGTCCCCCAGGACTCAATTCTCTCCACCTGTCTGAAGTCCTTCCCACAGGGGCTTCTATCTGCCTGTGCTTGAGTGTTTGTCGAGAACCACAGCTTCAGTGGTTGCGCCAGTGGACATTGGTGCAGCTCTGCTGACTTTGCTGAACCCCACTGGGGCCTTCACTGCTGCCGGCATCTCCCCACCGTCTCCCTGCCGTCTCTGGGCAGCACCACACCTCTGCTACAGTCGGGAGTGTAGATGGTGAATCATTTGCCTGGGTCAGCAGGTCTGGCCTCTTTTGGCCTTGCCTAGAGGGACAGCGTGGGTGAGGGCCAGGGCCCAGGAGAGGCTGGGGGATGTATGCTGGCCCTGCTCTCACAACACGGTACTAGCCCACAAGGCAGGCTCTTCCATGTGGCTCTTGCTGAGTCAGCACAACAGGGAGCCTGCTGTGTGGGAGCCGCCAGCCTGTTGGCACTCTGGGCCGCTGGGTCGGGCTGGAGCCTGAGATTGCCTTCCTTCCTCCACTGGAGACACCGTTCTGCAGGGAGCACCTGTCTGCAGAGCTGACTCAGGAGTCTCTGAGGCTTGGCTGTGTCTGCGGAGCTTTTCTCTGGGTAGATTCTTCTGGCCTGACTGCTCTTTGCCCTTGGGTTTAGCTGTTCGTAAGCTCAGATGGGTTGTGCAGGTTGGCTGGGCACTTTCGGATGTGGAAACAAATTCAGAGAGGCTGGTCCACAGGTGGTAAGAGGCAGCACCAGGCTATAACCCAGCTCTGAATGAAGTCAGTCAGGGCCGCAGACCATGACACTGCTTTCAGGGAATTGCAGACTTGGAGAAGGTCAGAGGGGGGAATGTGGTCCTGGTGAAGGTCACACAGTAGTGGAGCTGGAACAAGACATTCTGGGTCTTCCTCTGTTTCTTGTTTCTTTCTGCCTTGCTGCGCCTCAGGGATTACTCTTGTGAAGGTGGAAGGGGATGCTGTGACAGAGCTCTGGTGACTGATCTGAGCTTTGGCAGGAACAAGCAGGAGTACAGATTTTGCATAGTGGGAGAGGTGGAGGAACCAAGCCTTGGACAGTGGGAAGCCCCTGCAGGGTACCTGGATGCAGATTGTACCGGCTTCCTTCACCCTACTTGAGAAAACTAACAAAACTGAAGGCACAGTTCCAGGCTAAGACGCAGAGTGAACACGGCAAGTGCTGCACCTGCTCGTGCTCTCTCAGAACCCAGCTGGAATTGCAGGACCTCACGAGGCCAGTGGGAGAGGAGACACAGCAATAAAGTTTTGGAAGCTGGGAAACAACAGGTGGATGAATGCTAACTGACTTATTAGGACATTACTGAGAAAGATAATTTAAAGCTGACAGCAAGGAAAGCAAAGAACCAATCCCTTTCTATCACAGATTCTTAAAAAGTCTAGGAACTGGTAGTACCAGGCATCTCAGGACCTGGGATGGGAGTGTGTGCTAAAATAAAAGAGATTGGGTAGCAGTTGCATGACATGCATTTGGGTCCCACAGACCGCTTCTCCCTGCACTCCATGCAGCCACCTGTCTGTTTTTCCTTTTGGAAGGAGTGAAAGTTGCTGGACTGGGGAACTCTGAGCACATGGAGGGTGTGCGTACCTTATTTTTTAAAATGGGGAGCTGAAGTCTCCGTTGACATCCTGAAGCCTGCATTCTGAGGCCGCCGTGCCCTCTTCATGACTGCAGCCAGACGGTCATTCTCCTAGCAGTTTGGAAGTGCGCTGCCCTCTGGGAGCTGACTGGCTCAAGAGAAATGACTCAGTCAGATAGTCTCGTCTAGGCTTACCTGGATCTCCTCACAGTGAAGCTCAGAGCTGACATTTCTCCTGCGGGATAAGGGGTTCTGCTCAACTTTTGATCCTTCCCCCTCCCTCCACTTATTACTATGGAAAACATACACACAAGTAAGGGGTGGGATAATGTCCTCAGTCTCAACAGTGACCACCTCGTGGGTTACCTTGTTTCTTCTGTCATCCCACTCATTCCCTACCCTTGATTATGTTGAAGGAACTTTACAACATAAAATTGGTTTGTTTGTTTGTTTTGGTAAATATTTTAGTGTGTACCTTTAAAACATAAGGACTTCCTTTTTAAAGCCAAATCACAATTTAGTTCTTAATCATGAACAGACTATCAAGGATTAATATAGTTCTGAGCAAAAGTGCATTAGAGACCAAAGCACAAATAGAAAAGGCAGCTGAAACAAACTATGTTGGGAGAAAACAAAGAAATAAGAAAGTACCATCAGTAATACACTCGGGTGAAAGAAAAGATGTTGTACCCATGTTACAAAAACAGCTTTTACACAGCTACATTGGTGCCATTCAATCAAAAAACAACAACAAAAACTGCTCTCTTAGAAACTGAAAACATCATAAGGAAACAACAAACTCAATGGAACTGTTAGGGGTAAAAGGATGATATCTCAGAAAGAAGAGGAAAAAGAAAAGATGGAGAAAGTAGAAAAGATAAGGAAATTGGCGAACCAGTCTAGAAAGCCCAATATTTTAATAGAGGTTCTAGAAAAATTAAAAACAGACATATAGAGGAGGAAGTTAACATTAAAATGCTTCAAGAAAATTCCCTGTAACTGAAGGACTTGAGCATTCAGATTTGAAAGTTCTCACTAAATTTCCACCCTAAGGCACATCCTTCTCAGATTTCAAAACCCTGGGGATTGAGAAGAGACTAGAAATTTCCTGAAAGAAAAAGACATTATATACAAAGCATCAGATGAGATCAGGAAGCAAAAAAGCTTGAGGCTTCTTAATAACAAGAAGCAAGAAAATAATGCCTGATAACCTTTCAAAATTATGAAGGAAGATTTCCAATCATTTTTATATCAAGTATGGGGGTAGAAGATAGACACCTTCTAACAACAACAACCACCAAAAAAACGTACCTTCCATGCATTCTTTGTAAGGAGCTACTGGAGAACACACACCCTCAAAGCAAGATGAGAAAGTGGGGTACGGGACATAAGAATTAACACAGGAGAGAGATGTAGGGAAACCCCTGAGGACTGTGAAGGGAGATCCCGGGAGAATGGCTGTGTACCAGACATAGCGGATGGGCAGTTCAGATCTGGCAGTGTGACTTGGGACTGTCACCACCCACTCACCTACTGCTGGTGTTCTGTTGATTCACCCCGAGAACTGACTGCCTGACGGAGCCTGGTCCTGGGTGAGCTCGGTCTCTGGACCCTTGTTTGCATGAGGTTGTCTTGCTCGTGTGCTGATGAAGCTCCTGCTCATGCCTCCTTGCTCTGCCAGCTAGATAGACAGTGTTTACTGTGCCCAGCCCTGAGAACCAGAGGCAGGCTAAAGTGAATTTAGAAATAGGAAAATCAGAGGAGCTCACTCCCCCGACCATATTCCAGTATCTGTGCCTCCCCTCTCCCCCATCTCTATTGCCAGATGTCCCCACTGTGGCCACCTACCCAGTGTTTTAGGACTCATTTGTGGTCTTGCAGAAAGGGCTCTTGGCAATTCTCTGGGACCATGACCAGACACTCTGCTTAGCTTATTCCCTTCTGGGAGGCGTCTTCTAGCAAAGGTGATATTTTTACTAGTATAGAGTATTATGGGCAGAATTGTGTCCCCCTCAAAAAGTCATGTTGCTGCCCTAAACCTGTGAATGTGACCTTATTTGGAAATAGCATCTTTGTAGATATAATCAAGTGAAGATTAGGTCATGCTGGATGAGGGTTGGCCCTAATCCGGTGACTGGTGTCGTTATAAGAAGACAGAAATTGGGATACAGACACACAGAGATGAGAATGCCATGTGATCACTCAGAGGCAGACACACAGAGGGCAGAAGGCCAAAAGAAGAGATTGGAGTTGCACTGCCCTCCCTGCCAAGGAACGCCACGAGTTGCTGGTGGCCACCAGAAGCTGGAAGAGGCAAGGAAGGGTTCTTCCCTCTAGCCTTTGGAGGGAGCGTGGCCCTGCCCACACCTTGACTTTGAACTAGAATTCTAGCCTCCAGAACTGAGAGAGAATGCATTTGTTATTTTTAAGCCACCAAGTTTGTGTCCATTTCTTACGGCAGCCCTAGGCAACACAAACTAGCTGCACTTCTGCTTGTCTCACTCCCTGTTTCAAAACTAAACAGCATTTTATTTAGGGATATATACACAGGTGGTGAAATTACAAAGAGAAGCAAAGGAATGAATAACAGGTCAAGATTGTGCGATGTCCAGAAGGAGGGAAAGGGTGTCACAGGGAGAGACACATGGAACTTCTGAGGGACTGGATGGGGTCGCATGGGTTTTCATCTTTAAACCATGCATACTCTTCTATGTGCATATACATTTGACAGTAAACTTTAAAAAAAAAAAGGACTAAAGCAAGCAAAACACAACTCTCCACACAGAATTAGACCGATTGCTTAATCTGGAAGAAATGACGCTGAATCATTTGAAATTCAGTGAAGGCCCGGGGATGGGAGCCTCGGCGCCAAGGTGAGCATTTAGCACATCAGAGCCCCTTGTGCTAATGGAGATGAATAATAAATAAGAAATCTCAAAGTGGTAAATCATCATCTACCATTAGGACATACGGGAGAGTCTCTACAGCTGTGCCAAGTTTTGAGATCCTGGCCTCCACCTAAGTGACATGAGGTCAGACTTACGAAATCTTTGTGGCCTCCACGCCCAATCACTTCTCCCTCTGGTGTCCCAGCAGGGGACGCCCTTGAGGCCCTTTTAGGTAGTCTGTACTGAATCCCACAGAAAGTCATGCTACAGCTCCATATTCATGGAGGCTCAGATTCATTTTAGTGCTAGTTTGCCTTTATTCTTCTCTAACACTTCTGATATTTTCTTTCTAACCAAGAAAACAGGCCTTAGGCTCAGAACTTTGACCAATAGCAGGATCTACTGGAACTTAGTTATTTTATTTTATTTATTTGTACATGTTGCCTGATATTAGGCGAATTTGTTTTTCATTTAAAATAATGATATTAAATTTCTTAAGTAATTGTTTTAAAATCAATTTAAAGAAAAATATTAAGTCAGTGGTATATAGGTGATGCCCTGATCTCGAAATAATCAAGAGTTATGTCCTTGGGTTACTGAGGTTTGGAAAACTAACTCTTACTAATTGTAGCGAAACCTGGGTTCTTGTTGATGAACACTCGGTCTTTGACTGGATACCAGTTTTGTCGTGTAACTTTCTGTATAGCTTGTGGAAGTCCTCAAGGGCAGAGTCACCAGCCTAGCTTTCCTTGTGTTCCCCCAGCGCCCCTGGCACCAGCTGGATGGGTTAGTCACTAGTGAACCCTGGGTGAGGCATTGGTCTTTCTTGTTATCCTGCCTGGCTCCACTTAGTTCCTCAGGGATCGGTAACGTCAGGAAGATGCCCCCAGTGCCCAGCAATAATAAGATGGAGAACTGAATACTCTGGGAATGATGCGTAGATGCTGCTTCAGTCAAATTAGTGAGCAGTGAGGGTTCTGTTCTTTCGGAGAGCCCAGCCCTGTGCTTGGTTCCAGGAGTGAAAATGATGTGGGTTCTAAAAGAAAGAGCATGAGGTTTTTGCCTTCCAGGAGTTACGTTCCATCACGTTCTGGAGGAAATGATGAGGCACATGCATGCAACAGTGGGAGTGATGAAAAGAAGTATATAAGATCGGACAGTTAGTTCCGTGAACCCATCCTAGAAAAAGTGCTCCATCCCTCATTGCTGAATATCACTGCGGTCACCTTTGAAGTACCCCCCTTGGGAAGCTGTGCACTGATGCCAGCGCCTAGTCCACCCTTCAAGGCAATTTTGGAACTCCTTTTCTGGAATGGCCATCGGAGCTTTCGTCGTGCCCAAAATCTGACCATTAAGTTCACGAACTTTGCCACCATGCACTTACCTTCTCAGCACTGTACAAACAACTCGGTGAGATGTCATAACCTTGGCAAGGGCTTTGGAGGGTGGACTAGGTGCTGACGTCGGTGCACAGCTCCCCACAGGGAGCACTTTGAAGGTGACCTTAGAGATACGCAGCAATGAGGTACATAACACTTTTTCTAGGATGAGTTCCTGAAATTAATTGTCCGACCTCATATAATGTTAAATCATGTGGTATTGGTTTTGGGTGCTGAAGGAATAATTCAAGAAAAGGGAGAGCAGTGAAGACTAGTTAATCAATGACAGTTTTAGGGACTGGGCAGAAATTGAGACAATCCTTAAAGACTGGTAGGATTCCTTTCTGTTCTCTGATGGCATAGCCCTTGAAGAAAGATCTGGGTTTGCATCTCATCTCCACCCCTCACTAACGCAGCCTTTCATTGTCTGCCTCAGCATGGGTAAAATGCAGTAAGTGATTGCGCCTACTTCACAGGGTTGATTGAAGGATTAACTAAGGTGATGTATGTCAACTTCTTTACATGCATCATGTAAAGAGCATCATATCACTACATAATAAGTGATCAATGATGGGTAGCTATCAACCCATTCCATCTGTTGATACAGTACATTTTATTGCGTGGTTGTTATGTGTCAGGGACTGCCAGGCTTCTCACTCAGTATCTTGAGTGCTCAGTCCTATGGTTTCCACTTATGTACAAGACACTTTATCATAACATTAACAATAACAGCTGTAGTGTCCTGAGTGCCTATTTATGTGTCAGGGACTCTGCAGAGTGCTTCATTATTATATCGCCTTTAATCTTTATCCCCACTTTATAGAAGCAGGAATAGAGGGGCAGAGTTCATGAAATTTGTCCAGGATCACACGGAGAGCATCAAGCCTGGGGTTTGAATTCTGTTCTTTTCCTTTTCCACACTGACTCCTATTGCTGTCAGCCTAAACCCATTAGGTCCCAAACTGGTCTTGGCTTCCTCAAATGGGTTTGTCTCAACTTCTCAATCAGGATCACCACTATTCTACTTGTCAGCCATATCTGAAAGGCAACAGACCTCTCCCTTCTCCATCGAGTCCCTGTATCTGGTTGATCATTAGGTTTTTAGTTCAAATACATCTTCTCTTCTCTGGTCCCTTTACCCTCACCAGGTCCCCAATGACTTGGACCTGAACTTGTTAGTTGTTCTCAGCATTTGTTCCACTGTTCCACATGCGAGAGGTGAGGTTTCCACAATACATTTTCATGGAATTCACCAGATTGTGATAAAACATTCTTAAATTTTCCAAGAAGTAAAGCATAACAGTTTGTTATTTCAGTAGCTGTATGTCAGTGGTAGGAGCTTAGAATGGGCTCAGTGCAGTGTTACAAGTAAGTAAGCTTCTGTGAGTATAAGCTCTCTCTCTTATACTCTACTCTGTTTTAATAGGTAAAACTTAACCTGTTTAACAAGTAATGTTGGGACAGATGGATATCCACTTGCAAAAAATGAAGTTGGACTCCTTTTTTCTATGTTATACAAAAATTAACTAAGGATGGATGAATGACTTACATATAACAGCTGAAACCATACAACTCTTAGAAGAAAACCTAGCGGTAAATCTTCATAAACTTGGATTTGGCAATGGATTCTTTGATAGTATGCCTAAAGCATGAGCAACAAATGAGAAAATTGATAAACTGGACTTCATCTAAATTAAAATTTTTGTGCATCAAAGGATGTTATCGAGTAAGTGAAGAGACAGCCTACAGAAAGGGAAAATATATTTGCAAATCATCTATTTGGTAAGGGTCTCTATCCAATATATAAGAACTCTTATAACTCAAAACAAAAAGACAAACAAGGAATAGACATTTCTCCAAAGAAGATACACAAATGGCCAACAAGGGCATGAAAAGATGCTCAACATCTTTAATCACTAGGGAAATGGAAGTCAAAATCACAGTGAGAAACCATTTCACATCCACTAGGTGACTATTAGAAAAAGTAAAGAAAAATAAATATGGTGGGGAATGTGGAGAAATTTGAACCCTTATACATTGCTGATGGGAATGTAAAATGGTTCAACTACTATGGAAAACAGTGGCAATTCCTCAAAAAGTTAAACAGAATTACATATTACCCCATAATTCATTTCCTAGATATACACCCCAAAGAATTGAAAGCAAATACTTAAATATATGTGTATACGTGTTCATAGCACAATTCATAATCATCAAACAATGAAACAACCCAAGTGTCCAATGAATGGATAGATGGATAAACAAATTGTGGCATATACATATAATAGAACATTGTTCAGCCATGAAAAGGAATGAAGTACTGATAAGCTAAAATGTAGATGAACATTGAATACATGCTAAGTACAGTAACAGATGTGTAGCATCTTATGTGATTCCATTTATATGAAATATCCAGAATAGGTAAATCTACAGAGATAGAAAGCAGATAGGGGTTGCCAGGGGCCGGGAAGAGTGCAAAATAGGGAATAATTCCCTGGTGGGTGTAGGACTTCCCTGTAAGGGTAATGGAAATATTTTGGAACCAGTTAGAGCTGGTGGTTGTACAACATTGTGAATGTACTGAAATGCCACTGAATCATTCACTTTAAAATGGTTCATTTTATGTTATGTGAATTTCATCTCATTAAAAAAAACTACAAAAAAAGTCAAGTTTTCACAAACTTTGTTACCATAACTATTGATAGCAATAGATGCTTGATTGATACCAGAATTTCAGCACACCATTATTGAGAATCATCTGCAGGAATTCCTAGCTGGCTTCTGAGACAGCCTCCTCTTGGCTGACGGCAGGACCCCTAAACTAGGGACTTCTAACTCAGGTGCCTATGGGGCCTAGCCTGTTGGGATAAATGTCTGAGGTCAGCTGGGTGTAAGGCAGCAGAGAGCAGTGAGGACTGGTAGGGACTGGGTGGATCTACATGATATGAAGGCATTCAGATTCAGCCAGTCTGACCTTGGGCTGATTCTTGCCCCATCTCTGTCATTCTGCCATCCATCGTTATCCATCTGACAGATGAGTCTATTTAATAAAAAGCATCTTCAGTATGCCATTCAATTGCTAAAAATGTGTTTTCTATAACAAACTCTAAACTTCTCTGCTTCCCCTTCTAGCAGAGAACCTGAGGGAGCCTGGCTGCTTCCATATGCATCATGAAACTCTTGTCCTCCTGCTCACTGCACCCTGTCCCAGCCCCCTGGAGGTTTGGGGTACCACTCTGAATCTGTGGTTTAAGGTCGGCTCAGAGAAAAATGTCATCAGCTGGTGGCCCCCTCTATAGAGGGAGCAGTGGGCATCTTTAGTGTCACTTTTTTTAGTGTCAGCAGTCTGAGTGCATATTTGTCCATTATCTCTGCCTGAGAAGAGGAGGAAAGAGACATAGAAGAATCTGGAAAGATTTTTATTATTAGGCGAGATGGAGAAAAAGAAGTTTTTTTAATCTGCCCAAGCGTTCAGAGGCCTGGCCCCATTCAGGATACTGGCAGCTGGGAACAGGGAGGGGCGTGTCGGGTCACAGGCAGGCTGTGGAGGAAGGAGGCAGTCCATTAGATCTAAGGAGTTGCTGGCACTGTTTTCTTTTGAGCCTCCAGCTCTATAGCTGCTTATAATCCCTTTACTGATGATTTTCTCAGAAGCATATAGGACAGAGAGATCTTTGGCCCATGTCCTTTCAATATAGTAACAAACAATTCAGTAGACATTTGCTGGTTGGAGCGAGACAAGGAAAGCACAGTTGTGTGACTTGAGGGACCTGCCTAAGGCCCTTGCCCTAACCCTCGTTGCCCTTTGTAAATGGCAGGTAGAATCTTCCTGCCCTGAAATCCTGAGTACAGAACTCTGAATTCCAGGTGGTTCAGTGTCTGGCCCCCAAGAGGTTGTGCTTGCGCAGGGCCTTCAGAACCATCCCACTTGTGACAATGGAGGCTTGGCTTCCACAGATCCAAGGAGCTCACTAGCTACCACTCAGGCTGAGTTCCTTGGCTTTGCTTACAGCATTTTAGTCAGCATTTTGCTCATTTGGGGGAAATTGGCTTCCACAAGGGCAAACTTATCACTGGAACTGTCCTTTAGATGAGGTGGTCGCCTTAGCTGCTATCCTAGGAAAGCCAGGATGGCTCTCACACTGTGGTCCTTTAGTGTTAGAACTTGGGGGACAGGGCCCAGAATGTAACTAGTTCAGTGCACTCGTTCTTCCTTCTTGGGCCATGTTCTCTGAGAACATTTCCCAATGGGTGGGGGTGAGTTCCTGGATGAAGAGGAAATCTCTGTGCCCAGAAACATGTTTTCTTAAGAGCTTAAGTAAAGTCACTTGGATTGGTTCATAGCAACTCTTCAGATACTGGAACCTTGAAAATCCAGCATGTACCTCCATTCTTTGTGGTCTGAGAGTGGTTATATTATAGCCCAGGGGTGCCCTGGCAGATAGGAAGCCCAAGTAGCCACCCTTCTGAAGGGTCAGCTGTGACCTCACACACATCTTCTTTCATAGGGTGTGAATGGGCCATATGGTATAACAGTTAAGAGAGAAGGCTCTGGAATCAGGCTGCCTGGGTTTCAGTCCTAGCTATTAATTGGGTGGCTATGGAAAATTTATTTAATGCTGCAGTAACTAACTTTCCTCATCTGTAAAACAGAGATGGCAATAGTACCTACCTCATAAGGCTGTTGTGAGGGTAGAGATGATGCCTATAAAAGGCTTGGCACAAACACGGATGAATCATAGGTGTTTAAGAGTTGATGGTTCCTACCATCAATTCATAGTAGCTTCATGATGGAGCCCACAGGAGAGGACAAGCAGATGGCAGGAGGGCTCTATTCGGTGGTTTCCCTGAGATTAATGCAGACTCTCTGGTTTCTTCTGTATTCTTCTCCTTGCCCAGTATTGATCCTCCAGAAGGTGGAAAATGGAGACCTGAGCAACAAGATTCTGAAGATCACTGATTTTGGCCTGGCTCGGGAATGGCACCGAACCACCAAGATGAGCGCAGCAGGGACATATGCTTGGATGGCACCTGAAGTCATTCGTGCCTCCATGTTTTCCAAGGGCAGTGACGTGTGGAGGTAAGGTCCATAGGCACAGGGTCATTGTCCCCAGGTCTGTTTTGGCTGCACACATGCTTCAGGACTTGGAGAATTGAGATTGCATAGACTCCCGGGCTCCCCAAGTAGGTCAAGGTGACCCCTTCAGAGCAATCTACACTAATTCCCATGTTGCCAGGGAACAGTTCCCAGTGCTTTCATCTACCAGAAATCCCTCCAGTGCTGTGGCGGGTACCATCTCTATGCAGGCCCCTCTATGTTGGTGATTGCTTCCTAGGGAAGATCAGTAGATTCCAGAGCAATGTGTACTCCCTTCTCCGACTGTAGGGTAGTGAGGGCACTCAAGTCACTCCTGTACACCTTCCTCAGGGTCATCCTGGCTGGCTTCGCAACAGTGGCCATTACTGCTGGACTTGTCCTCACTGTAAACTCCTGGGCCAATAGTTACTCTTTGTGCCACCTCTTATTTCTTTATGGGCTGAAAAGTATGCTTTCCAGTTACCCAGTTAACCTTTTAGTCAAGGCTCTGTCTGTTGAAAATGGATATAGAAATGGGAAAAGACAGGTCCCAAGCATGTACCCAGAACTGCGGAGTCACAGATTAGACTTGCCATCCCTCTAATAATTGTCAGCTCAAGAGGTCACAAGGACGTGGAACTAAAAATCTTGTCCCCTCTGATGGGAGGATGAGCATCTACATGATGGTGTCCAACCTTTCGGTTTTCCTGGGTCACACTGGAAGAATTGTCTCGGGCCACACCTAAAATACACTAACATTAACGATAGCTGGTGAGTTAAAAAGGTCCATGCATAATTTTTGTAATGTTTTTAAAAAGTTTACAAATTTGCATTGGGCTGCATTCAAAGTCATCGTGGGCCGCAGGCAGCCTGTGGGCTGCAGGTTGGACAAACTTGATCTACACTCTACAGCGTATGCATCCTCATGACTGTGGGACAGTGACATCCCCTTGGTATACAAAAGAAGGGACTGTCAGTTACCACTGTGCTTCCGTCTGTGAAGTTGTTGCTTCCTGATGTGTTGTAAAGTGAGCTTGTGCGTATGTTTAAATAAAAGCTTTATTGAGGTATTATTTATATATATAAAGTTTACCCTTTAAAAAGCATAAGTCAATGATTTTTCTAACTTTACAAAGCTTTATGCCAGTCACCATTTATATTAGTTTCCTGGCACTGCTGTCACATTACCACAAACGTGCTGGCTTTGAACAGTAGAAATCTATACACTAGGGGCCAGAAGTCTGAAATTCGTGTCAGCAGGCCCACAGTCCCTTCAGAGACTCTAGGGGAGATTGTTCCAAATAAGGATTCTGTGTATTAGGACATGGACATAACTTTTTAGGGCCACCATTCAACCCACTATAACCATCTATTTCCAAAATACTTTTATTACCCAAAAGAAAAACCTGATACCGATTAGCAGTCCTTTCCTAATCTACCCTGGCAACCACTTATTTTCTGTCCCTATGGGTTTGGCTATTCTAGGCATTTCACACAAATGGAATCAGTTGTACACAGTGTGGTCTTTTGTGACTGGCTTCTTTCATTTAGCATGTTTTCAGGGTTTATCCATGTAGGAGATAAACCCTGAAAACATGCTAAATGTCATTCCTTTTTATAACTGTGTAATATTCCATTTATGGATATACTATGATTTATTTATCCATTATTCATCAGTTGATGGACATTTGGATTGTTTCCACTTTTTGGCTACCATGAACAGTGCAGCCATGCATATTTGTGTACAAGCTTTTGCTTGAACATATGTTATCAGTTCTCTTGGGTATATACTTAGGAGTAGAATTGCTGAGTCACGTGGTAACTCTATGTTTAACTTTTTGAGCAACTGCCAGAATTTTTCACCTTAGTTGTACCATTTTACATTCCCCGTAGCAATGTATGAGGGTTCCAGTTTCTCCACATCCTGTCAGCACTAGTTATTTTCTGTCTTTCTGATTATGGCCATCCTAGTAGATACTGGGTGACATATTATTGTGGTTTTGATTTGTATTTCCCTAAAGACTAATGATGTTGAGCATTTTTTCATGTGTTTATTGGCCATTTTTATATCTTCTCTGGATAAATGTCTATTCAAATCATTTGCCATTTGAAAAATTGGAATAGGTCTTTTTATGTTGAAAGAGTTCTTTCTGTATCCTGGATACAAGTCCCTTATCAGATACATGATTTGCAAATATTTTCTCCCATTCCGTGGGTTTTCTTTTCACTTTCTTGATGGTATCCTTTGAAACACAGCTATTTTTAATTTTAATGAAGTCCAATTTATTTTTTCTTTGATTGCTTATGCTTTTGGTGTCACATCTAAGAAACCATTGCCTAAGCCAACATCATGAAGATTTATACCCATGTTTTCTTCTAAGAGTTTATAATCTTAACTCTTACTTTTAGGTCTCTGTTCCATTTTGAGTTAATTTTTGTATGTGATGTGAGATAGGGCATTATATTGCATATGGCTATCTAGTTGTCCCAGCACCATTTGTTGAAAAGGCTCTTCTTCCATAATTAAATTGCCTTCATCACACTTGTCAAAAGCAATTTACCACAAATGTAATGATTTACTTTTGGACTCTCAATTCTATTCTGCTAATCTATGTGTCAACTCTTATACTGTTACCACCCTGTTTTAATTAGTGGAGTTTATATACTAAGTTTTGTTCTTTTTAAAAAAGAACTTTGTTCTTTTTTAAAAAGATTATCAGTATTTGAGCTATTCTGGATCCCTTACATTTTCATATGAATTTTAGGATCATTTTGTCAATTTCTGCAAAATAGGCAGCTGGGATTTGGATAGGGATTGCATTAAATCTGTAAATCACTTTGGAGAGTATTACTATCTTAATATTAAGTCTTTCAGTCCATGAACATGGGTTATCTTTCTTTCAGTGATGTTTTGTAGCTTCTGTATATTGAATGTTATTTCATCACACAATTAATTCCCAGGTGAAGTAGATCTTGTGAAGAAAATTGTTTTCCTTTACTTAAAATATCTGACCAGATCTCATTAGATTGACCTGTATACTGATACTCAGCTGTTTTTGACCTACAAAAACAGAAATTTCATATGTTTCAACCTAATACTTTTATTGCTTGACCATAGGCTGATGAGATTAGTTAATATATTAATGAAGTGAAGCTGTATTACAGAGAACCTACAGATGTGGTAGTTTAAATAACACAGAAGTGTATTTCCTTTTTAAAGAGTAGTTCGGCCAGTCCAGGCTAATGGGGCAGGCAGCTGGGGCCTCTGAGATCATTTAGGAACCCAGGGTCCCTCAGTGCGTTGTTCTTGTCTGAATGGTTGCAACTGAGTGACTTACTTCTACGGTATACTCTGCAGAAAAGGGAAAAGAGAGCTTATCCAAGGCAAGCAGCTTGTCCTTAATTTGGAGATGACCCAGAAGTTGTGCACACATTCTCTGAGCATGCCCCATTGCCTGCTCTACCTGGCTCCAAGGGAGGGAGACAAATGTAGGCTTCAGCGGGACAATTGTGTGCCCAACTAAAACATACTATGGAAGGAGGAGAAAATGGACTTGGGGGACAGTCAGCCACTTGTCACACTCAGCTTCATCTTCCCCTTCTTCATGGGACATCATGACTTCTCAGAAACACAGTTGTTTTAGACTTTCTATATTCCTGCTAGCCTCTCCTCCCAGCCTGTCCCTGAAATCATTCAGGTTTTACTGTTACACACACCAAAGGTTTCTGCTGCTACAATGATTTTGACAGAGTTGCCTACAGTATCCAGGTATAGTCTTAGTGGGAAAGGAAAGCGCAAATGCCTCCTGTAGGATCTTCTTATAGTGACAGAAATGACAGGCAAGGAAGGGCAAGGCCATTGCGGGGCTTTGTCCATTATGGAAGGAACAAGGCAGGACCTTTCAACTTTTACCCACCGTGTCCTTGTTGTTCCACAACTGACCTCCAGGTTTTAGCCTTTAATCACAGATCCTGAAAGCAGGTTTGAGGAGCCTCTGGTGAGAGGCATCTGATGATGTTATTCTGCTCTCTGAAGGGACTGGCCTGGAGGTAAACTCCAAATCAACAGCACTTTGGATGAGGTGTCTTGGAATTTGTCCCATGGTCTATTGTGCTGTTGTTCGCGGACGTAAGCCTCCTAACTCAGCTTGGTTCATGGATGCCATTTGGAAACTAAATCACCCTGTTCCCTTCCAGCTTTCTTAGCTTCCATGCTGCATTCCTTTCTAGGACATACTCTGTTGAACCCATTAAATGGGACTTCTGTGCCTCTTGCTGCAAGCCTACTCATCTAAGTGGCTTCAGAGGGTCTTGCACCTTTATCAGAGGAAAACATGTGTCCGTTGCTATACATACGATACCCTTACACTGGGAACAGTGTTTACCACCTATAAACACGTACGGGCTAGGCTCTGCTGAAGGCTGTACATCTTTTACCTCATTTGCCAATTGTGTGAGGGATGAAATGAAGGCATTTTATTGATTGTTTTAAGTTTTTAAAATTATAGTAGCAGAGTTCCCTGGTGGTGCAGTGGCTTAAGGCTTTGGCGCTGGCGCTGTCAGCGCTGCGGCCTGGGTTCGATTCCCAGCCAGGGAGCTACCCACATACCAAAAAAAAAAAAAAATTATAGTAGTAAAGTATGTTCACTATAGAAAATAATAAATGATATGAATAAACAAGAAAATCACCTAGAACCTCCTTCTAAAAATAACCGACTTGATATTTTGGTGCATTTATTCCTGTTCATATATTCATCCACGCATTCCTTAAAATGTGACTGTTATGTTTCATAAGCTACTTTTCAAAAATAGTACAGCATGAGCATATTACCACTTCAATAAATATTTATGTCAATAAATATATTTATGTATGTTAATAATGGTATCATCATTTTGAATGAGGGTCTAGTTAACAACAAGAATAGTATGTTACTTTACAGTTTACAAAGTACTTTTACATATGGTAGTCTTTGGGGTCACTGCTGATTACCAAGTGCAAGAACCCATTCAAGGGGCACCCTCTCCTTTCAAAGTGTGGACCCTGAGTTGACAATCTGAGACAAGGCAGTTAATAAGGGAAACAGTCCTGGTCCAGCACAGGTGCGGAATTGCTGTGCCCTTGGTTAGGAAGGATTGCTATCTACTCTGATGCTTTTTTTTTTTTACTTTGAAATGAAAAAAATCTTTTGAAAATTAAAAAAAAAAAAGATCTCTAATCCTCACAACAGTCTCCTCCCCCACCTCTTACTAGGAAGGAAAGGATTGGATTGCTACACTTCTGGAGGTGGCTAATTATTGACCCAAGGGTGAATTCCCCCAGGGCTCTGAGTTAGGCTGTGAGGACTCTTGGGAAATCACTGGCAGCACTATAGGAGCTGGTGGTTCCCAGGGAGAGAGTTGTGTTCCAGCTGAGCTGGTACTTCTAGGCTGCTTGTAGATGGTCTTGACCTCTTGACCTTTTTTCTCAGTCCCTGGGGCTGAGACCCATCTAAACGTGTACTTTTCCATTTCCCTTCCTGGAGTTTATTCTTGCGAAGGGAATGCCAAGAGTTCATTTATGTCATGTACCTTTTGTCACAAAAATAAAGCACATTGGCAGAGGACAACTTGGACTGATTTAGCCATCCCCAGAAACACCTTGCTGGTGATCCATGGCAAGGTTCTCACCAAACACTTTCTCGTGTCAGGTCCTTTCCAAGGGGAGACACAGTGTTTATTAGCCATAGGTGGTAATTTTGGGATGAGGAGTAGTTGTTTATTCCTTGCAACTATTCTGTGAGGGAGGTGTAGGGATGGCCATCTTTATTGTATAGATGAGGAAACTGAGGTTCGAAGAAGTGAAATTGCTTCCCCAAGGTCACATGGCTGGTAAGCGGTAAAGCAGGCATTTGACTCCTGTCTCTCTAAATCTGTTTGGAGCAGCAGTTCTCCCCCAACCCCCACCCCACCCCAACTTGAGCAGCAGTTCTCCCATCCACTTAGTTGTAGAGCCCTTCAGATGGAATGGAATGCTGATGAACAAAGAAACAGGCCAGGTATGATGAGCAGAGCTGCCCTTGTTGAAGCTGGGAGGGGTAGGGCCCCTGACTCCTCGCCCTCCTGGGTGACCTGAGACGATTCTATGGGTCACCTAGGGCTCTGTGTGAAAACCACCACAGAGGGGACACGAGGACACAAACAGGACACATGTTTGGATCTTAAAACACTCTACTCTTTTTCTAGGTGGTTAGGGTCCAGAAACCAGTCATCTTTGCCTGGCTGGGAGAAAGGAGCTCTTTGGGTTTCTATTCCTCAGGGTGGAGGTGGGCAGTAATGCCAAGGGCAGACACCTGGAAGTGCGAGTCGCTCTAACCTAGGCATCTAGTCAGCAGTGCTGAGAGTTCTTAGAGGCCACTTGGTAGAAGCTGCCCACGTGACCACTGTCTAGATGAGTCTCGTTAAAGGTCCAGCAGGAAGTATAGTAGTGTAATTCTTGGTGCTACTTAGGGCGTACTCTAGGGCACCCAGTGCAGTCTGCAGGACCATCTGACCAAGCACCACCCCACACCCATCCACCAGCTCACCCACTACATGAGTGTCTACTGTGTGCTGGAGCCTGGGCAAGGCCCTGAGAATGCAGATTAACAACTATTGTCCCTGCCCTCTAGGAGCCCACAGGATGGTGAACAAACAACTATAATACATGACAGACCAAACAAAGGCTGATTAACACTGGAGTGTCAGGGAAGGCTTCCAAAGTGTTCAGTTGTTTCCATCAGCCTCAGTCTAAAATCCAGCTCCTGGTCAAGACAGGACGAGACTTGCAGCTAGCTGTCTACCAGGCTTTTTTCTGCCAAGATATGTAAAGAAAATGATACAGTATTTGGAGAGGTCACTGAGGTAAAGCCATTGTCCAAGGAAACTGACCAGGCCACTTGAAGGGTCCATCTTTAGGGATCCCTCAGGATGCCCTGGCACATTGGTTGTTACATTGCTGCTCTTTGGAGCAGGCCACTTGGGCTTCTTTGAGGGCAAGTTCATGCCCTTGTACATGCTGATCTCTGACTCTGGAGCACTGGCTGTTCCTTCATTCAGCAGTCCAGGTTTAGCTCAAGGCTTAGCAATCTCTTGCCCCCATCCTGGTTTGATTTGGGTGATACTCCTTTGTACTTTATAGTGTCTCAGTTGTGACTCGTTTCTCTGTATTCTAATTGTTTTTTTTTTTCTTTCTATTTCTCTCACTTAACTCTTTGTGGATAAGATCTGTGTCTTATCCTGTATCCCAGTGCTTGGCATTGAGCATGGTGCATAGTAAATATTTAGTAGATGTTTAAAATGAAGGAGTAAATGGTGGTGCATTTGAATTGGACCTTGAAAGATGATTAGCATTTACCAAGCAGAGAAATGGTAGAAGGGCCTTCTAGAGAGAAAGAATCGAGAGAGTAGGTTCAGGGTCCACCATGACTGACTGTGTGTGCCCTTCATGCGTGCTGCTCAACCTATCTGCTTTACTGATCTGCAAAATGATGATACAATGTATCTTGTAGGTTTGTTGTAGGCACTCAAAATGGTGTTTGTCAACAGCTTAGCACCCCACACATACAAGGTACCATGATAAAATAGATACATTTAAAAAATTAATATGACATTTTGGGGGTTATAAACTCCTGAAGTATATTTAAAAATTGGAGGTTTGTGTCAAAAATATAAGGAGGGTCACTCATCCAGCTATTCATGGCCTTACAGCTTCTTGTTCTGACTTATTCCTGGAAGGGTTGAACGTTACTTGATTTTGCCTATTTCTGATTGTGAGTTTGTAGAATAATTACTCAGCTAAGCTTTGTGCTCCTCATTCTCTGACTCCCAAGATATGTGAAAAGGAATTCATGTGGACTTGAAAGGTGGGGAGGGACCTCTGAAGTCCTCAGAGCTGACGCTCTGCGCTGCTCTGCTGATGCAGGCCTCGCCTTGTGAAACTTTCTCCTTTGCATTAGACAGCGGTTACCTTTAAGGACTGACTCACTCACACTGATGCAGGTAGGGCTCTATTCAGTCTAGTGGGCATTAAAGACATCGACATCTTTTATGGGAGAAAAATCTGTTTGTTTGGGTGGGTCAGCTCTCTGCTTTTCTCAGTCTTAAAAAAAATGTATTTATGACTAAAGCTGAAGTTTTCCTTAAGACAGAAAAAAAGTGTATTCTTGGGGGGCTGCCTCTTTTTCCAGTTTATTACATTACCAATAACAACAACATAGCTGTGGCCCTTGAACACTGATATAAACACTAGGGTCACTCATTTAATCTCAGCCTATGAGATTGCTAGTCACTTGCCCTTTATAGGTGAGGAATTTGAGAAACTAGACTTTGAAACCCAGTGTGCCTGACTAGAGTTTTTGCTTTCAGCCAGTAGGCCTTACGGTCTCCAGGTTATATTACATGAGTACGTCTATTTGGCTAGTCTCCCTACATGCTGGAGAGAATGTGGGGTGCTCGGCAAGACCTCATGAGCTATTTCAGTGAAGTTTCACCTGTGGTTTAACTTCTTCTCCGTAGCTATGGGGTGCTGCTTTGGGAGCTACTGACTGGTGAGGTGCCCTTCCGAGGAATCGATGGCTTAGCAGTCGCTTATGGAGTGGCCATGAACAAGCTCGCCCTTCCCATCCCTTCTACATGCCCAGAACCTTTTGCTAAACTCATGGAAGGTAAGCGATCCCGGGGCAGAACGAAGCTGGAGACGGTGTACCTTCCTATCAGCGCTGGATGGGTTTGGGCCAATTCTGCAGGATCAGTTACTGAAAGAGGAGATGGAGCATTAGTCACTCAAGGAGGAATCCTGTGGGGATTTGGAAGAGCTACTTCAAGATGATGTCAGCACCCTGCTACATTGGTGTCATAGATGTCCCTTCTGTCCATGTCCAGTGACTGTAGAACTTAGTAACTAAAGCCTGCTATCCAGTCCTTCAGTATATTTATTATTAATACAAAATAGGAAGGTATAGCAGCTTTTACTTCAGGCCCGCTGAGTGTCTTACATATAGAAACAAAGAGTATCTGAGAAGAAAGGAGCTCTAGAAGTCATCTGGTCAAATCTTACCCTTTTCTAAGTAAGAAATGCAAAGTCGAGAGAGGTTAAGTGGATACGTGGCCACTCCATTAGTTAGTGGCTGAGCTGAAAGTGGAAATAACTCACTTTTCCTGACTCCCACTCCACTGCTTTTTATCTTTGCCTCTCACTGAGGTGGGGAAGGGTAGCTCATTTATTTATGGGAAATTGAGGCCCAAGTTGTAGATCCCCACTGTGAGGACTGGCATCATAAGTAACGTGATAAATTGTGGTAGTCATGCTTCACACAAGGGAATTCTTTGGACTTGCTTTGTTTTATGCTACATCAACAGTCAGAGTCAGATAGGTGCAGAACTGCTGCATTTGATTTCCAAGTTCACTGTTTATGGTTGTGATGTGGGCAGCTTGTTTGCTTCCTGAGCCCTATTTGTGGTTACCTCAGTCCCCATCTCTGCTTCGAGAAGGAAAAATGAGAGGAAGTTTTCTGGGAAATGAGGTCAAGTGATATCCCTGGTCTCAGCTTTGCCTCTGTTCATTCATGCTGTTTGTCTACTCACGTGTTCCATGCAGATTGCTGGAATCCTGACCCGCATTCACGACCGCCCTTCACAAATATCCTGGACCAGCTAACTACCATAGAGGAGTCTGGTTTCTTTGAAATGCCCAAGGACTCCTTCCACTGCCTGCAAGATGACTGGAAACATGAGATTCAGGAGATGTTTGACCAACTCAGGGCCAAAGAAAAGGTAAGAAAGGAAAGAAAAGGGCATGGACGTTTTGAATCAGTGGACCTTCTCTCTTGGGACCACTGGGTGGATCCTGACAAGACCACCTTCCTGCTCATTTGTGGTAACAGGGCAGTCTTTCCTTCCTGACTTTACGTGGAGAGAATTCTCCAGGCCTTAGGTGTGACCTGAAATGGTATAGATTTTCTTTCTTTTTGGGATGTGGCAGGCCTGAGTAGGGGGAGTTAGGAATCCGAAGCTCTCCCTGAGGATGTCTACTTCACTGCCCAAACCAGAGGACGAGAGCACCTTTGGGCAGTACCAGTGGGGTGTCCCGCCCTGCCAGCTAAAAATATGAGAGGGCACCAGAAGGGTGTCTTGGTTTTGTAATGGCCTTCCAGAGGGGTTAACCTGATATGGGGACACTTCAGCATGGAGAAGAGTTATCGAAACTCCTTGCCAGTATCTTGGTGTCACAACCAGGAACGGCATATGGACTGAAAATACCATGGGTCTGACATTTTTTCATGTCTTTTTGCAGAGGGCTGAAAGCTCAAACCAACTAGGGGATTCAGAGACTCTTAGCATACTAGAGGTCCACCTTTTGGTTTTGGTGGCCATTTCCTAAATGGCCCCTAGAGTGCCCTTGAGGTCTAGCTAGCAGTCAGTGTCCACACTGGCGAAGCTATCAAAGCAGTTCTGTTGCTTATGCTGCAGGGGCAGGACTAAATTTAAGGGCTACAGTGGGGGCAGGAAGGATGTCCGTATGTAGAATTTCTTTTTCCCCTCTCACTCCCCACCAAGGGAATTTGGGAAGCACTGTTAATAATAGTAGCTAAAATGGTACATGTCTTTGTGACTTCCCAGTTCTTTCACTTGAAAGGTCTAATGAGACCTTGTTGTTCTTTTTATTCCAGAATCCTATGGCTCCGGCCACCAGCATGTAGGGCAGATGTTACTATCTTTTTCATCTCAGAGCTGAGGGTCAGTGACTTGTCTTCTAGTAAGTGGGGATGTAGGACCTTGAACCTGGATGATTCCAGAGCCATCTTGTTTCCCATGTCATTGTTGTTTCCCTAAACAAATTACTTAAAAATCATTCTGGAGCTTGTTTGAAGATTAAACTCTTTTTATTGCAACGTAGCAATTCTTAATTCAGTGCTACTTGGCAAGTCAGCGATGGTTCTGCAGGAGTGGAGTGAGCCTATGACGAATCTTTAGGGACCTGGGACGGGAGGGGGTGAGCCTGCACTGACCAGTGAGCAGCATGACTAGAGGAGTCTTCTATTACTGATGCTTTTCCAGCTAGAAGAAGCCCAGAGTTGCTGGCCTTTTTTTAGATTGCTGAATCACTGACTCTTGGTTATTTCTTTTCCTTGATGATATAATAAGGGGAACAGAAAGTTGGATTTTTGTCAGTAAGTAGTTAACTAGGAAAAGTCAAGCCCGTTCTCATAATAGCTAACATTTGTAGAGCATGTACTATGTGCCATGCTCTTTATTAATAAGTCATTTATATGAATTCTTGCATAATAAGATGATTGTCTTCCATAACAACCCTGTGATGTCAGTGCTCTTGACTCCGTATTGCATATGATGCCCATATTAAGTTGCCCAAGGCCACAATTCAGGCAGTGTGTTTGAGAGTCCTTGCTCTTAACCTCCATGCTGAATTGCCTCTCCATGGTAAGGCTTGTAGATGGGCAGGTGAGGGTAAGGTGAACGATGAGCTCTCTCTCGGAGAGACTCCTTTTAAATCATTGTATGAGGAACACGTGATTTGCATGCTATGAAGTTGATCTCCAAGTCGGCGTTTCACAAGCAGGGGACTTCCCACTTTGGAGGGTCTTCCAGGTTTGGGCGCCATAGGCAGGTACTCCAGAAATGTCATCGTTTCCTGTACGATTCAGCTCATTCTTCGGGTTGGCTCAGCCTACTGGTTCTAGGTATTATGACCATGGATTGGGCTCTGGATTGGGCTCTGGATTGGGATTTGAGTTCCCTTAAAGGAAGGGGCTTAGACCCAAACTGTCCCTTACACAAGGGCACACAGGACAGAGGATTCAGGAGGGCTGAAATGAGTTTGAATTTTTCAACTTTCCCATTTAGCAGCAAAATCAACCCAACACAAATAACTTCTGAATCTTCCCTGTGCTTTTGTTCTTCTAAAGGTGAAAATAAAGTAGTAGGACAGGGAAGCCAAAGATTTGGAGGGTCCACAGTTAATCTGTTTGGGGCTTATTTCATTAAAGGAGAAGCTCAAAAGTTCAAGCTCATCTCACAGACACTTAGGATCAACCTGCATTCCCGTGGGGAAGGATTGCATTTATGAAAGTGTCCTCCATTTCCTTCTTAGTCTTCTTTCTCATTCATTCATTGGTTGACTCAGCAGTTACTCAGCACCTACCATGTACCAGATTGTTTTCAAGGTGTAATCCTGTTCTCGATTCTTCTCCTCTCTGTCACTTTTATACTTACAGTAGACTCAGTTAACCAGCCCCCATGGGAACTGGTAGATGCTGGCACTCTCAAGCAACCGGCAAGATGCTACGGTTTCTTTTTAGTTCTAATTAACTGAGTCTACTGTACTTTGATACTCTCTTGCGAATGGAGGAGAACTGGAATGAAAAGCTGCTGATACCCGAACATTTTCTTTCCATCTTGTCTCTGTTCTGCCTTCTGCCCTCTACCTGCTGCTCTGCTTTCCCACTATGTGTTCACATACTTTTTCTTAGAGCTCTAGGTTCCTTTTCTGCCGTACTTTGTTTGAGTCCGGAATGACTTCTGCTGGATCATTTCATTCAGAATTGTAAGTTTCAGACCCAGAAATGTTGCTCCGGCTTCTTACTGAAGAAGCTTCCCGCTTATTAGACATGAAAGTTTCTTAGGTTTTTCTCTACCCACCACGCCACTTAAACCCTGGGCCCGGGGGAAGCAGCATTAACAGTTTAGATCCTAGATTTTAAAATTTTATGCATGCACTTTGTTCTCTTTCCTGTTTTTTCTTCTATTTTCGGATTTCCATGTCCCCCAACCCCTTACCCCCTCCACACGCCTACCTCCATCTCTTCCCAGGGACTCCATGCTGGGTTCATTGGTAAATTCACACAGAAGGAAGCAGGGGAGGCAGCGAAGAGGTTCTGCCCTCATAACGTGGCAGTGGTCCTAGAGCAAGTGCCTGGCAAAGGCTTCAGGAAGTGTTCTCTCTTCCCTTTGCGGTGCTGTCATGATGCTTCCAGCACAAATGGTTGTCCTTTGAGATTAGATGAGAGTCCAGACCACATGCCTCAGTGGATTCACTCATGAAGTGAACATGCCTTATATACCTTTTGAACAGCTGCCCTGGAAATACTTTTATTTTTATTTGAATATGAGGAGATATAGGAGAGTGATTCATTTACACCAGGCACATTTTAAGCTCAGTCACATTAAGTTGGCTCCAGTTTTTTAAAAAGTCTTGTATATGATGGAAAAAATTAAAATAGAACAAGTCTGTAAAATTTAAATTCACGTGTTTTTTTAACCAAGCCCTCATTTTTTTTCTCAGCCACAGGCAATTGTAATCAACAATCAGGAGTTCCCTGGTGGTGTAGTGGCTTAAGGCTTCGGCGCTGGCGCTGTCAACGCTGTGGCCTGGGTTCGATTCCCAGCCAGGGAGCTACCCACATACCAAAAAAACAAAACAAAACCAAAAAAACCCATCAACTAGCAACTGGGACCCACCATCCCATCTCCAGGGCTTGGCCTGTGGCTACTCCAGTGGAGCCCTCAGTGTGGCTGTCCTGAGATTTCCGTTCCCCGCCATCAGGTGGTCAGGTGTTCTGCTCGCTGGGGACGGCAAGTGTGGCACGCTCCAGGGTCCTGTGAGCACCATCCCTCTGGGGCTCTCGGACGTGACCTCTGTCCCTGAGCGCCCCACTCCTCCCTGATGGCCCTACCTGCCCCGCAGGAGCTCCGCACCTGGGAGGAGGAGCTGACGCGGGCTGCGCTCCAGCAGAAGAACCAGGAGGAGCTGCTGCGGCGCCGGGAGCAGGAGCTGGCCGAGCGGGAGATTGACATCCTGGAACGCGAGCTCAATATCATCATCCACCAGCTGTGCCAGGAGAAGCCGCGGGTGAAGAGACGCAAGGGCAAGTTCAGGAAGAACCGGCTGAAGCTCAAGGATGGCAACCGCATCAGCCTCCCTTCCGGTCAGTGCCAGGGGATCTGCTGGGATGTGGGGGCCAGGCAAGGGGCTGCTGCGCTCGGGGATTAGGGACCGAGCTTGGAAGCACAAGCCGGTTTGAAATGGGCCATTCTATTTCCTGGAAAGACTGGCCTGCTGAAAATCCACCCCGCCCCAGGGGAATTTGGGGCACGACCCAACACAGACTGTCAAGGGAAGATGAACCGGTGATGGACCTGACAGGCCAGCGTGGGCAGGCTGCTAGAAGCTTGGTGGCTCACATAGGCACGTCTCACTTAGGCCAGCGATGTCCAACCTGATGGTTTCCCTGGGCCACACATAAAATCCACTCACACTAACGATAGCTGATGAGCTTAAAAAAAGTCACGCGCAAAAAAAACCTCTAATAATGTTGTAAGCATTTACGTGGGGCTGCGTGCAGAGCCGTCCTGGGCTGCAGGTTGGACATGGCTGCTTTAGACAAACCTAATTGGGGGTGGGGTGAGGATTGTAGGGTGTGTATGTGTGAAATAAGTGAACTCTTGTCTCGGCAAAATAACTCATCTCAAGGTTTCTTTAGATATTTAGTTCTCTGAGTACAGTTGAGATTGAGATTAAAGGTTAAAAGACTTTGATTTACATGTACCCTTTCAGAAACGTGTCGGCTGAATACCAGTACATTTGTAGAATGTATAGCCTTGGGAAAATTCAAAGAAATGTGAAACTGTGAATTAGTATCTTGTAGGGTGCAGTGTACCCATGGAGGAAGGTGAGTGCTTAAGTGTGTTTTTATGTAGTTAGGAGAAGTTTACTTTATTCAGAGTCTATCAGGAAGCATGCCTGTCAGAAGTGTAAGGAACTAGGAGTAGAATGTATGATTCTGAGCTCCAGGATGGTGGCTTACGTACATACAAGAGAATTCATGTAGTGAAAGTCAGTGAATGTGTTCATGGGATATATTTACTGCTTTCCTTGTTGCAGTTGTTTTCTTTCCAGGCAACACAGAGCCTTTAAGCACCTCTTGAGACTCCAGCATGTGCCAGCATACTGCTACATGCCGGGGGAGCAGATAGAAAAGCAATAGTTCCCACCTTCAGGGAGATCACAGCCTAGTAGGGAGACCTAGATGTCAACATGGAGCTGTAATTATTACACCTCCTTGATAGATGAGGATAATGAACCCCAGAAATTCAGAGCTGTAAGTTTTACATTCCTCATGCTATACCATAACTGCCTTTGGAATATGTCAGAACTTGGCCCATTGGCCCCATGTCCCTCACCTCCCTTGGTTCCCACCAAGGACTTATTCCTGTTACCCTGCTCTGCCTGCACATAATGATAAGCATTAGTCTGCCTGCTTTGGTCCCTGAGAAGAGGGGGTGTGTACTTAGAGTCCATGAAATGGAGAATTTTAAGTTGGATTTCCTAGCATAATCAGCTCTCATGATCTAAAAAGGACTGTTCTGAATATGTAATTGCTACAGCTGTATACATTATACAGACAGCTTTATGAAAACTGTCTAATGACGTGCACTTGGATAAGGTATTTTCCTTCTCCTTGTGTGGTCATCTTGCCATCCTGCCGTCTTTTGGGAAAACAAGATGATTTGAAAAGAGAACATTTCCCAGGTGAACAAGGAGCTTCTCAGGAAATAGGGATCTGTCCTTCAAGCCTGCCAGAAAGTGTCAGGAATTTGTTCTGGGAAAATTCTAATGCACACACATGTGCTTGTCTTGCCCCCACGCAGATTTCCAGCACAAGTTCACGGTACAGGCCTCCCCCACCATGGATAAAAGGAAGAGTCTCGTCAACAGCCGCTCCAGTCCTCCCGCAAGCCCCACCATCATTCCTCGCCTTCGAGCCATCCAGTGTGAGACTGTTTCCCAAATTAGCTGGGGCCAGAACACACCAGGGGCACCTGTCCCCTACTCTGTCCAGCTACCGACTGGTCCAGGCTTGCTCCATCCATAACTTCCGCCACCTCTCCTCGACAATGTGTATATACATGCACATATGTACGCAGACCTTAGCCCTCCCCCTTGTCTCCCTCCATTAGCTTTACCGCTGCCTCCTCTACCTTTTAGTCAGATATACCGCAAAAGGGTGTGTGGGTATTGTGGGTGCAAAGTTTGGAAACGGGTGTGATGTAGATACAGGTTGGTGCCATGGCCTGGACACCTGTGCATTCCGCCATATTTGGAGCATCATTGTTTTTCTGTTTGTTCATGCTTCTCAGAGAAGGGTGGCTTCGAAGTGTAGGTCCTACACTTCAGAACTTGCCAAACACCTTATGATAGGTCAAATCTGGACCAATTTTATTTTTACAGCAGTATTTATTAAAAAGAATTTCTAATACACATGCATGTACACACATATATGTATGTATGTGTATAGAAAGGAATTTGTTTTTCTAATTGAAAGATAGATTTCAAAACAAACCTGCATGTCTAGCTTTCCTTGAAATCAAGTCAGTGGGTTCCCTTGTGCACGTGGCCACAGGGTTGGCTGAACTCATGGCGGCTTCCACGTGCCCTGTATTTTGCTTCTCACTTCATTCATCTGTGGTATAAGCCAAGTCTCTGAAGCATTTGGGTTTCAGCCCTTGCTCCAAGATACCAATTTCAGAGGAATGTTTCTCTTCTCTTATCTATCCTATTTCTCTAGGCCTCTTCCTTCCCTGGCCTCCTACTTCTGACTTCCTTCTCCATAGTCTTGAAGTCCTCATTGTCTTCCTTTCTAGCACTTTCTCACCAGATTCCAGTACTTCCATATTTTCCTTACCCCTTACCTTTTATCTATTCCACCTACCTCCTCACCCTCCCGCCCCCAATCCAGTTTCACCCAACAAAACAAATTTCTTAGGTCAGACCTGTTTGGAATTCTAGTATCTAGACTTCTGAGAAGCTGGGACCAGTTTCCATGTTTGGTACTTGGAGAGTGCTAAGTGATTGGTGGTTGAGAACTCCATTATTTTCCTGAAAGGCTCCACTTGGGCACAGAGGCTTTGAAGAAGTCTAACTCCCAGCAGCTGTGTGTGTGTGTGTGTGTGTGTGTGTGTGTCTGGTTGGGTAGGGACTAGTTTTGGGGTGGCCTGTCTGTTTACAGATCCCATCTTCATTATTTACAGTGACACCAGGCGAAAGCAGCAAAACTTGGGGCCGGAGCTCAGTCATCCCGAAGGAGGAAGGGGAGGAGGAGGAGAAGAGGGCTCCCAAGAAGAAGGGACGGACGTGGGGGCCAGGGACACTCGGGCAGAAGGAGCTGGCCTCAGGGGATGAAGGGTAAGAGCTGGGTGATGGGAACTTCTTTCTCATTTAATCATGGGTGCACCCCTTTAAAACTGTGGTGTGAAATACCTTTTCCTCTCTTGGGTGTTTTACTTCTTTCTGAGAAATCATAAGCTTCTAGATCCTCACGACAGAGTTTTCCAATCTCCTTTTTCGCCGGAGTCTCCTAGGACAGGGATCAGCATACTCTCTCCATTACAGGCCAGGTAAAAAGTACGTCAGGCTTTGCAGGCCATGGGGTGTCTATGGTCACTTACTCTGTGTCACTGTGGGAGTGTGGAAGCCACTGCAGACCATGGACAAGACAGAAGTGAATGAGCATGGCTGTGTTCCAGTAAACTCTTTATGAAAACAGGTAGCAGGCAGGATTTAGCCCACACTGACCCCTGGAGGTGTTCTGCCTAGAGGAGCAAGTACCCCAAGCATTAACTAGATGGACAGAATTCTGCCTCAGTGTTCCACTTATACCTTGCTCTTCCCCTTAAAACATCGGCTCAGAGGAAAGAGAGGGAAGAGTGGATTATGGGACTCTCCTGACTAGAGGCTTATCCTGAAGCTGGGGCCTGCAGAAGAGTCTAGCCCTAGTAGAACAGTTGGATATAACTCCAGGGCCACTAGAACTTTTAGACCCCCACCCCAGAGTCACTGACTTGAATGAGCGCCTCCTCTGTTCTCGCTGTGGGCTTATGGCCTAGGAGACAAATTCTACCCAGTCCCGATCCTTCAGAGGCCAGGCACTCGTAGTTAGGAGTAAAGAGCGTGGACACTGACCACAGGCTGCAGGGGTGCAAATCCTGGCTCCACCAGGCGTAGCTGGGAGACCTTATGTTTTCTCATCTGTAAAATGGGGATTATATCGGTACCCATCACATGGAATTGATGGAGGATTCAGTGAGTTCATTTTTGTGAAATGCAGAGAAGATTAGTTAGTTCACACAAGGCAGGGGACCCCAAAAAACCCAAAATTATCTTCTGGAGGGCGGGCCCCTTGTGGCAAGTACAGGCTTCCCCCGCTAGGTGAGTGTACCAGCTGGCGTTGTTGTGAGAGGCTGCCTTCAGCTTCAGGTAATTGTTTTGGAGGCCCTTTGAATGCATTTGCCCATTTCATGATGCGTGGTTTACATGAACAATGGGCAGCATGAAAACACACCTGTCCACACTGTGCTCGAGTGTTCAGCATTTTTTGACCAAAAAAAGTCTGACCCCATGCCCCACCCTCTTATTTACTTGATCTCTCCCTGAGCAACTTTTTTTGTTTCCCCAATGAAAAAAGTCCTCAAAGGCTAATATTTTGCCAATATGGAAGAGGTGAAACGAACAACAAAAACATGGCAGAAGCACTTAAAAGGCATCAAAATCGATGAGTTTAGAAAATGTTTTGATATGTGGTGATAGAAGGAGAACTGACCCTGGGTGGTGAACACATAATCCAACACGTAGAAGATGCACTGTGGAATTGTACCCCTGGAACCTATGCAATTCTTGTTAAGCAATGTCACCCCAATACGTCTTAACAATAAAAAAAGGAACTGTTTCGAGCTGTGGAGAAAGCATCTCTATAGGTGTATCGCATCAAATGGAGAGGACTTTGAAGGTGACTGAATTTAAACTTGTAAGAATAAATACACAATTTTTTATAAATTTTTAGATATTTTTGGGTCCCCCCTCATAGTAAGCATGTATAAATATTTGCCGTGATTCTTCCATGCTTCTCATGCAATTCTATTCCATACCTGAAGAACAAACATAATGGGTTTTACTTCTCATTGTGGTGTTAGAATCTAGAGTCATGTTTCTTGATTTTTCCTAGTGAGTGTAAGCAGCAACCCCCTTTGCCTTTTGAAGTGGCTTTCCGAAGAGCTTATAAGGTTGAATGTTGGGCTTATGGGTGCCCTGACCTTGTAACTGACCTTGGTATTCCTCCGAACACTAAGATTTCACTTCTAAACATCTGTTTCCCTGTGTTATACCTTGGAATAGACAATTTAGATATGTAGGGCAAACTACCCAAGCTATGGAGGAATTCAGCGATTGAACCCTCTGGGGCTGACAGATTGCTCTGCTGTGCTCAGTTCTGTAGCAGCAAGAGTGCCTCAATTTGTCCTTTGAGCCCTGGGCAAGAGTAGGGTTGAGCTGGGTCTGAGAAGAAACTGTTACCCTGAATCCTGTGATATTTCTGACATTAGTGTGATTCCTGATGGGATTTACCAGGTTGGCTATGGATCCCAATATTTTCTATGGTTCTGCTTTATTAAAAGACATTTTTTCTTGTCTTGCTATAAAAATTAACTTTATTTTGCATTACAGGACATTAATCTTGGTAATTTCTTCCTCCTTATATAGATTTGTCCTCAAAACTTTTGAATGAGTTCAAAATATGTATAACTTTATTTTTCATGATTCTCAATTCCTATTAAAGAGAGAAAATATTAGTGCTGTCCAGAAAAAATCCAGCCAATAAATGCCTCTTTGTTTCATATTAACTGGGTTTCATATTAACTGGCTGGCTACTTTCCGGACAGCCCTTGTGTATATCACCCAGTCCCAAGTAAAGACTTTGTTCATGTTAGATATTTTTGAGAGCCTCTATATGACAGTATTTCTAAATTTAGTCCCTATTGACTGAAGAAAATATGTAATGGCAAAAAGCTATATTGAATTTAATAATGTTAAGTGAATTTGCATCTCCGTACTTTAATAAAATAGTACATATCTGTAGAAAACACACACTTCTCTGTAGGCAGCTTGAGTATCTGTGGGTTCACAGGCCTGCTGCAGTTATGCTGTGGTTGCCCAGGGACCTTTGTCACATAGATTGAGGGGTTCTGGTCCGTAACAACTCAAGCGGGGCCATTCCATTAAGATTCTTTTATGTCTCAATGCTGCGGCCTGGGTTAGATTCTCAGCCAGGGAACTACCAAAAACAAAAAAAAAGATTCTTTCATGGTGTGGGCTTTGCTGACTGGACAAGGAGAGGGTGGCTGGAAAGGCTAAGCTGGACGTACCCACTGCTGCCCACTACTGATTGTCTGTGTTCATTGAAGATCCCCTCAGAGACGTGAGAAAGCTAATGGTTTCAGTACCCCATCAGAATCGCCACATTTCTACTTGGGGTGAGTCTAATCTTCACCCTTGCAAATGGATGAGTAACAATCCCCATCCATTTCCTTGTTTTCACAGGACACCCCATAGAATCAAGCCTTGTTATTATCAGGCTGTGCTGACTTTTTTTTTTTTTTTTTAACCGTACCATTGTGCACCTTGGGAAAATTCCTGTGTTGGTCTGCCTTTCTTGTTCTTCACTTCCCAGACCACTCCTGTTGTTGTCTCCTGTTCCACTTAGTTTTAAGGAGACAATACTTGGGTTTGTAGCCCTGGCTTTGACTTTGCTAACCTGGATTTCCATGGACCCAGAGCTGGAGGCAATGTCACAAGATGATCAGTTAGAAGTCCCAGGCTAGGGGTTTAGCAGCATGCTTATTTCTGGCTGTGTGTTTTGGTTGGCACACCTGGTGGCTGGAATGTACGTTAATTCATCGGTGTTTGCATAGCACTTGAAACAAAGATCTCAAGTCGGGAAAAGGTGGTCCAGGATAGACTGGGAAGAGTGGGCTTTAGCTGAACGGCTCTCTCTGTCCTTAAAATGAGATCCATCTCTGGTTATATCCTCTTATCTCTCAGGCAACAGTAACACAGATTTCTCAGTCCTCCCTCTTATTGTCCTCAAGGGAAAAGACCAATGACTGTGGGCTCCTGGCTCCCCCAGCCTCTGAGGGTTTGGGTGGGGTTCCTAGACTATATCCTGGAGTTACTAGCTTGCCAATGTGTGCTGATTGCAGGGATTTGAAAGTGAGCACCTGTCCTTTTCCTCTCCAGTCCCAGACAAACTGAGGGCTCAAGTACAGCACTATGTACTACCCACATAGGTCTGTCCCAAAGTACACTTGGTGGTGTGGCTTTGTTGGCTGATTTTTGTTTCTGAAAAGTGGATGGCTTTGAAAGTTGCCTAAGCATGCCATAAGCTTGAAAGGAGAAATTAAGAAATGACATGAGTGGAGTGCCCTGGCTCATCTCTGCCAGCTCATCTGCCCGGAGTGTGCCTTGCATTGCAGGTCTTTGCATTGCAGTATTTCTAATGTCACCCCTGTGTTGTATTCATTGTCTGTGGACTAATGGCCTCTCTCTCCAGATGGGCTCAGGCAAAACTCCAGCTGGTGCTGGGCAGTCCTTATTCTTTTGTCCTCTTTTAGGCCTGCTCATCAGATCCTTCCACAGCCCCTAGCAGCATGTGGAGGGGGTAGGTCATAACGCTTGCTTTTCTTTCCCTAGAGCATGTATACTTTTGTAAATGCAGCAGGTGGGCTCAGTAAGATTTGTGGCTTATACCCCAAGGCTTTTGGGCTGTGATGTAATTTGACAGACAGAGAAAGACATTTTCACAGGTCCATACAGCTGAGGATGGAGTACAGAGATGTAACCAGTTCTAACAGTTTCCTCATTTCCCCTTATTTAGCCTCAAGTCCCTGGTAGATGGATACAAACAGTGGTCATCCAGTGCCCCCAACCTGGGAAAGGGCCCGAGGAGTAGCCCGGCCCTGCCAGGGTTCACCAGCCTTATGGAGATGGGTAAGCATCGCCCTTGTCTTGACTCTCTTCCCGTTCCCTCAGGAAATTCTTGGCCAAGCTTCTGGGACTGTTTAGGATCCTTGGTGTTTTACATCATGGGCATCATCTCCTCTCACCCAACTCCTGGTCTCTCACTTGATTCCCTCTTAGTTTGCCCTGCACCCATTTTATTGAATCTTCCCTAATCACTGTTGCTTCCATGGAGCCTGCCCTTGGCCTTCTATCCCAAGGGGCCAGTTACAGTCTCCTTAGGGCAGTGCAGAGGGTGAGTCCTTGAATCGGCATTTCCCTTTTCTGGGTCTGTTTCCTGGTATTTTAATGTGGGGAGATGGTGGTAGAAGATGCTGTGGTCTTCCTCTTAAGGAAGGTTTGCAGAGTTGCTCATGACTAGATGGGTAAGGTCTTCTCCAGGCTCTCTCACAGGGAGTCCTCTACTTCTGTAGATCTCCAACGACATAGTAGGGCAGTCTATAGAGTAAATTGCCTTTACCTCTGTAGGGGATTCTAGTCCTTCTCAGGAGACTGTAGTCTTCAGACAGATCTCTAGGATATCAGTCTAGAAATCCAAGATCCCTCCCAATTTTAAGGTGCAAAAAATTTAGGGATATTTCTGTCGTATCCAATGTTCTAGGAAACTCATGTTGCACTTGTGTTGAGGGTCCCTGTGAAAGAAGTAGCAAATTAGCAGATCCCCTTTCTGCAAATAGGGAAGCAGGCTCAGGAATAGAGAGTGATTTCCCCACATTGGTCACAGTTGAGTGTGTAGATGGGTAAAGCTCTATTGGTTCAATGCCCAGTCCCTTGTCCTGCCCATTATACTATTTGACCTCTGCACCCGGCACTAAGCCAGGAGGCCTGGCATTGGAGAAAAGGCCCAGAACCTTATTCTCGCTGCCTCATTCTCATTTCCTCTTTCCTGTCTACTCCTCTCATCTTCAGAGGATGAGGACAGTGAAGGCCCAAGGAGTGGGGAGAGTCGTCTGCCGCATTCACCCAACCAGTCCTACCTCTGTATCCCGTTCCCTCGTGGAGAGGATGGGGATGGCCCCTCCAGTGATGGCGTCCACGAGGAGCCCACCCCAGTCAACTCAGCCACCAGTACCCCTCAGCTGACGCCAACCAATAGCCTCAAGCGGGGCAGCCCCCACCACCGCCGCTGCGAGGTGGCTCTGCTTGGCTGCGGGGCTGTTCTCGCAGCCACCGGCCTCGGGTTTGACCTGTTGGAAGCTGGCAAGTGCCAGCTGCTTCCCCCAGAGGAGCCTGAGCCACCAGCGCGGGAGGAAAAGAAGAGGAGAGAGGGTCTTTTTCAGAGGGCCAGTCGTCCTCGCAGGAGCACCAGCCCCCCATCCCGGAAGCTCTTCAAGAAGGAGGAGCCCATGCTGTTGCTAGGAGACCCCTCAGCCTCTCTGACCCTGCTCTCTCTCTCCTCCATCTCCGAGTGCAACTCCACCCGCTCCCTGCTGCGTTCGGACAGTGACGAGATCGTGGTATACGAGATGCCTGTCAGCCCAGTCGAGGCCCCACCCCTGACGCCCTGCACCCACAACCCCTTGGTCAATGTGCGAGTGGAGCGCTTCAAACGAGACCCTAACCAATCCCTGACTCCCACCCACGTCACCCTCACGGCCCCCACGCATCCCAGTGGTCACCGGCGGACTCCTTCTGACGGGGCCCTCAAGCCAGCGCCTCTCCTAGCCAGCAGGAGCCCCTCCAGCAATGGGTTGAGCCCCAGCCCTGGAGCAGGTGAGTCCAGCCCTCCTCTTCTCTGTGTTGCCTTTGTGCCTCCCCCAGGGATGGGGCTGTTGGTGTGAGCTCCATTCCTCTTCTGACTCAGCCAATTAAGGCATGCTGATCCGGGGTGGAGGAGGTGGCCAGCTACTCTACGTCCTGTGCCTTGTGGGGGTCTTCCCTGAGGAGCAAAAGAAGATAGGCATGTTGTAGGAAGGATCAGACCCAGGCCCCCTGTGCACGTTTGGCCCTGCATCTTGGAGAGCACAGTGCAGTGTTTTCAGCCTGCAGGAAGGACAGCAGTCCAGCGCTGCTTGTTCCTGCAGGGGAGACTGAGATTCCAGAAGGAGCCCTGCCCTGCACAGGGGAGTATTTCCTGCCGTGTACCTGAGCTCTTGCCTCTCATCATAGCTTTAGCACAGGCACACTCATAGGGCAAGCTTTTACCTGTGCCTCCCGCCCTCCGCCACGCATGCCTTACTCATGCCTGACTCTTCGGACTCGGAGATGTGTCCCGGTAAATGGTGGTGCCTGTGCATACCTGCCTTCTCCCTCTGACACCTGTGACACCTGGGCATGCACTCATCCATCCTAGGTCTTTCCTGCCACCATCCCTTGCTCCCTGGAAAACTTGAGTCTGACTTGGAAACCGCCTCTAGGCCGGTAGGAGAGGGGCTGGCAACACCCTTTCAATGAGGTGTGAGTGTGAATGGCAATTGTATTTGACCATTCACCCGCCCCTCCCCCTTCACATATTTTTGTTAAACTCAGGTCTGTGACCTCTTTGGAGATAGTAATACTCATATTACTTACCTTTTGTAGAGTTCTGGTATCTCGCTTTGTTTCCATCATGTTTATTAAGTGGATCAACTGAATGAACAGACGTTTCCTTAAGTCAGGGGTCAGCAAACATTTTCAGTAAAGGGACAGATAGTAAAAAGTAAATATTTTAGTCTTTGTGAGTCATAGCATTTCTGTTGTAACGATTCAACTCTGCTGCTATAGTGGGAGAGTGTGGCTGGGTTCCAGTAAAACCTTTTTACAAATACAGGTAGCTAGTCTATGGGCTGTAGCTTGCTGACATCTGCCTTAAGTAATTTCATTACAGATGTGACCCCCATATGTCCCATTACTATGATCAGATACAGCGGCCAGTGCCTCCCTGCATACTGCATGGCACATAGTAGGTGCTCATTAATTATTTGTTATTCATTTTATCCTGAGTGAGGAGGGCCATGGCAAGGTGGGGCAGGAGCTGCATATATCTGGCCCAGAAACAAGGATGCCATCATCTGATACCTCTCCCTTTGTCTTTTTTACCAGGAATGTTGAAAACCCCCAGCCCCAGCCGAGACCCAGGTGAATTCCCCCGTCTCCCTGACCCCAATGTGGTCTTTCCCCCAACCCCAAGGCGCTGGAACACACAGCAGGACTCTACCCTGGAGAGACCCAAGACCCTGGAGTTTCTGCCTCGGCCACGCCCTTCTGCCAACCGGCAGCGGCTGGACCCTTGGTGGTTTGTGTCCCCCAGCCATGCCCGTAGCGCCTCCCCGGCCAACAGCTCCAGCACGGAGACGCCCAGCAACCTGGACTCCTGCTTTGCTAGCAGCAGCAGCACTGTGGAGGAGCGGCCGGGACTTCCTGCCCTGCTCCCGTTCCAGCCGGGGCCACTGCCCCCCGGCGAGCGGACGCTTCTGGACCTGGATGCGGAGGGCCAGAGCCAGGACAGCACTGTGCCACTGTGCAGAGCTGAGCTGAACACACACAGGCCTGCCCCTTATGAGATCCAGCAAGAATTCTGGTCTTAGCATGAAAAGGGTTGGGGTGGGCAAGTAGGGGGAGCAGGAGGATGTGGAGGGAGCTGGCTGGCACAGCCCTTTCTCAGAGTTGGACCCCCTGAGATCCAGTCCTACTTCTTGCACTGATAATGCACTTTGAAGATGGAAGCGATGGAAGCAGGGCCACTTCAGAGGGTCTCTTGCCCTGAAGGCCTTTCTGCTCATGTCCACTGGAGGGGCTGTGGGTATCAGCTCTGGCTGTTCAGGGGAGAGAGGGGTGCATGCATGTCCCCCACTCTCCACAGTCTTCCTCGCCTTTGGAGTGACCCTACAGTGTCACTCAGCCAAATCTGTCTGCTGCTCCCTCTCCTCAGCCCCCTGGGTGTGCCCAGCACCTGTCCTGGAGTCCCTCTGTTAGCCCTGAGGTCCACCTGCCCAAACACCAGTATTGAATGTTCCGTGATTGATTTTGCTCCTCTTTCACGTTCTTCCCCAACAGCCATGAATCAGAATCTTGTTTGGTGTGAGATAAGAGCTTTTCTGTGTCCTAAGCCCTTCCATGTTAGCGGGAGGACTGAAAGCTAGATGCCCCGGTGTGGGCCCTGGGAGTTGATAGACTTGGCACTACCTGCCTGCACTTCTAGGTGCCCCTGTTACTTATTTGAGCCCACCAGTGGTCGGGGGAACTGCCTCCATGAGAACTGTGGGGAGGGAAGGGAGTTAGGAAAACTACGGCCAAGTTGCAGTTACAGAGGTTGACAGAGTCTGTCTGTCTGTCCTTGTTCCTTTTGGAAAAACTCAAACAAGGAGAGAAGCTAGCAGCTGTTGTTGGCAGCCATCTCCTACGTGCGGTCCAGATGTGGTCGGCCCAGATTCTGATACAAACATATACTCATCCCATGAATAGTTCCTTTGGGTGCCGGAGACAGTTTCGATGTTGGTCCCTTTTGTTGTCTGACCTTTCCTCCAGTCCCTGGAATTAGTGGACTTTGGGTTTTGTATTTGGTTGGTAGAGATCTCTGCATTGCATATGGGGTTGGGGTGAGGGGTCCTGGACACTGGGAGTTGGAACTGTGGCTGTTCCTCCTCAGCCAGGCCACCCACTCTGATGTCCTTGAAGTAAAACAGCCATTACTAGGACCTTCCATACACGGATGTGGTGAGGCAATGATGTGGGTAAGATGCTAGGTGAGCCACCAACGTGCACTAACCTTCCAGTCCCAGGCACTGGAGCCTGACCAAGGCCTCTCGTCTCTGTGCCCAGATAACCCCTCGTGCTGGGCTCTGGACCGCGAGCTGGGTAGAAAGGACCACAGTGGTCAATTCTGACTTTTTTGGAGTTTGTTTCCTTAACTTGAATGTTGACCTTCTGGAGCTTTCTCGTGTGTACCTTCACTATTGCTCTTCCTCTTGAGGCCTCCTGTGTCAAGTGTGCAAAGTCGTCTGTGTGGGAATAGAATCCTTGGTCACGCGCCTCTCCCCCTCAAGACTCTGAATGCAACCCCGCTGTCTTTTCTCACGGAATAATCTGCAGATTGCTTGCATGTGCTGCCTGAATGCCAAGATGGGGAGAGCAGGGAAGCAGGTACGAGTGATGGATTTGGTCACCGCTCCCCCTCTGTAGCCATGACAGACATCCTGCCCTGGGGATGACAAAACCTATGACCTTGGTTTTCACATGGTCCCTTGTTTTATGAGCCCACTGGCACTTGGGTTCAAGGGCCCCACCTTGTCTTGGGTGGGGAAGCACTGTTCGTTTGGTTGCCCAGTGTTTTGTTATGGCGTCTCATCTCTCTACTGTTTGTCCAGCATGTAAGAGGTTATCCCAACCCCTCATCTCCCATTCCTCCGCTAGGAGGGGAAACTGAATCCTGTCAGCAGGTCCAGCAGAACAAGTGGCTCCTCTTCGTTCTCGGTGGGGAGAGGGACACGGCTGGTCTGTTCTGTGCCCTCCCCCTGGACTCCCCATAGTCCCAGCCCCTAGACCACTAACACTTGTATGACCCTGTGGCCCCACTTCATAGCCCTCTGGTGGGGTACAGCCTACAGCGTACTAGAATCCATGCCGGCTCTGGACAGAGCTCTGCGGTAGGACGATTTTCCTGTGCTCCTTTTCCATCTCATTAGGTGGTAGCCATCTTTCTTGGTAGTGGTGTAACTGATGGAGTGCGACTGCACGATGGCTGCTTGTCACCGAGAAAGGTGACAAGCTCTCCAGTTCCCACTCCTCCATTCAGGGGAAGCGAGGGAGCCTGGGTCTCCGCTGAGGGAAGAGTTGTACCTGCAAGAGGCAGAAGCAGGATTATTCTGAAAATGCTGCCGTGAGTTTGCATGGAGAAGAAGGAACTCTTAACTCCTCCAAACCCATCTCCACTGGGCCCCCACCTGCCACTCTTTCTCTGTTGGGCAAAGTTGGGATGGGACAAAGATCCTGTCTAGGAACACGGTTGAGTTGCTCTCTGTCCACGCGGGTCCCCTGGCCTCTGTGGTCACAGTTAGGAGCAGGACTTGCAGCTGGGAGCCTGTAGCGGTGCTAGTGGCTTTCCTGTCCCCTTCCCCTCTCTTTCTTCAGAGACTTTCCCTCATTCTTGGCAGGTGCTCACTGCATGGAAGATGGTGACAGGAAACTGATCCCTGCTCTCGGCCCCTTCTCCTTGGTTCCTCCTGCTCCTTCCACTGAGTCTAAACAGGATTATCCTCCATTTATCCCCTTAGGTGTCCAGGCCACTGCCGGGGCCCGAGTAGATGTCCCAGGTGTCCTCATATATTATTTCCAAACTTCGGTGGCTGCTAGTAACTTCATGGCCTCTAATATCGCGTGGGTCTGGTGGTGATCATATTCACGGTGATGATCAGTCCTACTTAGCATGACTCGGAATAATGCTAACCTTTCTTCCTGACCTTTACAAAATTTGATATCCTTGCTGATACAGAAGGGGAAATGCTCGAAAATTCTGGTGAAGAGAAACTAGAAAGCTGCTTGTATTGACTGCTGAGTTGCCACCGGGCTCTGAGACCTGGACAGGTTGGCTGCATTCCCCATTCTGCTTTTGCTGTCTGACCTCGGGCTTGTCCCTTCGCCCCTCTCAGATTTCCTTCCTGTAAAAGCTGCCATCACCTGTGTCCCTTACAAGGGCAGTGAGAGTGTCAGCAGGTCAGCGAGGCACATGGCTCCCTGCTGGCAGTGACTAGGACAAACTGCTCAAGTTGACAGGGCGGTTTTCACCACCTGTACTTCTAGGGGACTCACCTGCTGTTTCTTCCTTTGACTTCTGGAAGAGGCGGGATCGGGATCGGGAGTTGGCTTTGCATGACTAACAGGGACCATGGTCAGGCACGTGCTCTTTTACTGCATTTATGTAGCACCTGGTGTTTACAAGCTTCCTTCCTCGTTTCTTCCTCTAACTTGTCGGGCTGATTGTCTCCACCACTAGTGTCCTGTAGAGGAGGAGGCAGCAGATAGGGAGGCTGTAGGCAGCATCAGGACGACAGTATGGAGTCTCTGATTTCTTTGAGTCATCCCAGAGCCTTAGTGTTTAGAGACTGGACTCAGGCCAATTCCTGGAAGAATATTCGGGAAAGGGTCTGCTAACCCTTGGGACGTGTCATGCCGTGGGCTTCCCCACAAAGCCCTTATCCCTCAGACCATGGTTGCTCAGGGACACAATGAGACACCCCAAGGGCAGCTAGGCCTGACTCTTGCTCCACAGTCCCCACATGGGTAGCTCCCCCACTCCCTCCCCTACGAGGAGGGCGATGTCTCCTGAGCATCCCTGACCCTTCGAGCTTGCTTTTAACCAGGCACAGAGCAGCAGAGACTAAAGACTGGATGACTCTGAAAGGTACACTTCAGGGTGAAGTGCCCATCTGGCAGGTCGCTCTCAGTACAGAACCTGACCTTTCCCTTGTTTCGTTTAGCCTGTGCCTCTGACTCGGGCACGTGCAGCCCCATCAGGCAGGCCAGGAGCACTCCTAGGCCTCTTGAAAGATTGGGAGAAGGAGTAGGTGCTGCCACTCCTGCAGTGCCAGCAGCCTCTTCCTGGGGGCTCCACCGGAGGCTGTCGACCAGGTGAGGGGTGAGAGCAGCCTGCACGCAGTGCGTTGTGGTTGCAAGTGAAGGTCACGGCAGACACAGCAGGGGCCTGGTGATCTGAGATGTGTGAAGCTGCAGGCGTCTCTTCCCCTCCGTGGACCTCCAGCCCACCACGAACCGAGGAGGAGGCTGCCTTTCCTACCTGACGCCCGAAGCCCCCTGTAACTTTAAAATGTGAGTCCTGCAGCCCAGGTCCAGCATGCCCACGCCTCACCTCGCTCCCGTGCTTCCCCTTGTAGAGAAAAGTGGAGGGCAATGGAGGGTCCTAGGTCAGAAGCTCTTGGAAAATCAAGTTTCACATGGTTCAACCCACTGGACCGCGGGCCTATCTCCTGGGCGTCAGGCCTGAGGGTGATTTTCCGGCCAAGCTACGGTTATTGTTAGGGCACATCCCAAGTATGCCTCTCTTCTTTCCGACAAATCATTGATTTTTTTTTTTAGATCAAGAATTCAAATTAATGAAAATTCACGTTGAAAAGGGAAATCCCACCGCTGCTTCTGGGGAGTCCGCAGTCCTTGGCCTTTTCTCCGGCCAGGCCGCCTGGGCGCTGGCCACCTCGGGGGGGCCCCACCCCACCCCGTGCTGGAAGGTGGGAGGCGGAAGTGAGTCCTGGCTGACTGAGGCTCATTAACAGGGCTTAGGTGTCTAATCAGACTGACCCCGCCCCAGGGTTCTGGTTGGCTGTGCAGGCAGATGGCTGACTATTTTCCTTTCTCTTGATGAGATGCTGACAGGCCCCCCACTCCCTCTGTCCATTTCCCTCCTGAAGGCACTCTGCCCCCGCCCCCACCCCTAGGCTTCTCAGGGAGCCCTGGCATTTGTTCTTCCAAAGGTTGGGCTCCCTCATTAATCTGGAGCCAGTAGGACTGGTCCGTCCTCATTTTTACTGTCGGTGGCTTCCTGCGTCCTTTGCCGGTAGCCTTGCTTTGGCTCTGGCTCACGACTGCAGCTAGAAATAGGGAATAAATAGAGAAGGGCCCAGTTGGTTACCAGAGCCAGGAGCTTTTTACACACCTCTTTGTTTCTCTTGGAAACAGACCCATGGTTCACTTGACTCATCTTCCCTTCTGACTGGCCTGACCCACCCTCCCTGCCAACACCCACAACCTAGTTTTACTAGACTGATTGACAGGCATGGACTTGACAACCAGATGGGTGTCTCTGGACAAGACTAATTCTAGAGGTTCAGAGACAGCCCTTCCCTCCTGGGACACGTGGGGTGGACATCCAGGAATTCTGAACCCAGAGGTCAGATTGGTTATATGAAGAAGAGTCCAGGGGAGTGATGGCCCCGTGGATATGGTGTTACTTGCTCTGCACTTACTGAAGTGCAAGGCCAAGTTTCAGAAGCAATGTGTTGCCCACATTCCTAAAATCCTTCACACCCAGACTCCTGCATGGACAGATCCTGACTTTATTTAAATCTGATACTGTTCAACGTGGAATTTTTTTTATTAATTTTAATTTAAAATACTGCGTTGAAATATGACTCGATAACTCAGTCTTTTTGGTGGCCCCTGAAGTTTTGCACCCGAGGTGAGCACATTGCTCACCTCTCCCTAGCCCCGGCCCTGCCTGCCCCTCATCTGAATCTGTGGTGGTGCTGAGGCAAATTTGTGAAGGAGGTTTTTGGCTTGTGTGTTTTTTCTGGTTGCCCTTGACCTCTCAAGTCCTGAGCAAAGTGGTGGCTCTCTGGAAGTGTTTGTATTTACATAGGAAACAACAGTGAACCATCTAGGACAGTTTTCATCTTTGGACCTGTCATTGGGAGTCGCTTTTTCTTGATATCCTCTAGCTTCCTCTCAGCCTCTCTGAAACCCAGAGGCCACTGAGAGGTGTGTGCATGTTTTAGGGAAAGGTAAGTGATGACAGTGGAAAGGACCCTTGCGACTCTCCTCTTAAGCTTCTTTGGGACATCTTTGAACTTCTGGAGATGTGCGTGACTCATTCTTTCCCAGATTTCAGAATGAACTCAAGTGGATGGAGGCATTTCCATTCTTGCACACCTATAGCAGTGTTCCATAGCACTGTGCCTGGTCCCTAGTGAGCCTTCGCAATGTCACATGTCACATCACTGCCACCAGTGTCCTTTGTACTACCATTACTACTCTCCCATCTTTATTTCACTCTGATCATTTATGTCTACCTCCAGTTCCAGAGCCATGGGGCTGTGGCTCTTTTCTTCATCACTGTCAGAGCAAAGCATGGAGCCTAACAATAAATTATAAGAAACTATTACATTTCATCTATGTGGGAGGTACTATCCTAGAGCTTTGCACGCGTGCACACACACACACACACAGTAGACTTCCAGTTAACAGGTACCCATGAAGATTGGTAGACGCCAGATACATGTAAGTAGACTCTCCATTAACCAGAATTCAAACAACCGGCATTCTCAAGCAACCATTTTTTTTTGCCGGTTAATGGAGAGTCTACCATATATATGTGTGTGTATATATATGTGTATATATATATAAACTTTGACTTAAAATACATCCTCAGAGATATGACTGCCATCTGAGGATGTGGAAACTGAAGCTCAGATCGTTATGTAACATGCCCAAGGTCACACAGCTAGGAAGCAACGTTGCTGATCTGCTGGTCCCCAAAGTTGTCTCCTTTTCCTTTGAGCACATTTTGGGCCACTGTTTAGAAGCTCTGGGATAAAATCGGCCTCGCTTAAGCTTTGTGATGGCTCTTTGTCCCAGGAGGAGTGTGTCCCATCGCCAACCCATCATCTGCCTCTATGATTGGACTCACCCTGCGGGACTAGCAGCCCCTCTGCTGACTGTTTCCTCCTCCACTGTTTCCTTTTCACAATTTTGCAGGAATTTGTTCCACACCGAAGTTGAATGTGTCAATTCTTTAGCTCGTCTCCAGGACCACTGAAGGCCCGTGGGCCTCCCTCCTCTGTTTCTACCCCTAGCTGCCCCATTACTGTTCTTGGCTGTAGCTTCAGCCCATGTCCCAGTGTTTCGAGTTTGGAAGCCTTACTGTAGCTCCTTGTTGGGAACTTGAACCCAGGCTTTGGCCTTTTTGTTGTATTAAAGAGGCACATGCCCTTGGTACCCAGTTGTGTAGCAAAGAAGGGAGGTGATGAACTTGTCAAATTTCTCCTCATCGCCCATCCTGCACACATGTTCACATGCTCACGCACAGATGTAGTCTCAGACCACGTCTGTATCTTTAAGGGAAGGAGTTGGAGATGGGTGCGATCTAGTTCGCAGAAAAGCTTTCTTTGGGAATTTCCTCCCCGTTAGAGCCTTTGAGTCTAGTGAAGTGAAAGTTCACATGTGTGTTCGTTTCTCTCCTCTGTAATTAGCTGCTAGTTTTCATCCATAGGCCTTCCCTGCTCCAATGCCCTGCCCATGTGTCCTGACCCCGTGTCCTTTAATTCCCATTTTGCTTTGGGAATTAAGTTATTGTCATTTGTCAACAATATTTAAAAATAGAAAAGTCCTAAAGAAAAATGTTCAGGTTCTTTCCTTTGGCTTCTTTTTTCTTTTTTTTTTTTTTTCAAGGTACTGTAATTGTTGACTAGGGATGCCAAGCAGGCTTGGTTCAATGGCTAAACCTCATATCGTATTACGGTGTAATGCAAATATCAGCCTGGTCTCACCACCAGAGCACACACAGACTTGAATAAAACTGTTATAACAATGACGTCTGGTTTCCCGTGGTGCTTTGTAAACGCATCCTTTCCCCACTTTGTCATTAAACAAGATGTCCAAGCAACTGGCTGTTTCTGGGAATTTTCAAATGTAGGGAAAAAATAAGAGACAGACATGGTTCAGGAAAGAGGAGGTGGGTAAGCAGCCTCTGACGGTCCCACGACCCCCAGCTGGACCACAGCGGCCTTGATGAAGCGCAGCGCTGAACAGCGCCTGCCCAGGTGGTTCAGTCTCTTGTCACAACTGACTTTGGCACAGATCACGGGTTTTGGCTTTCAGAGGCCCTAGTGAGTGTGTGCTGTCTCCCACTCCCTGTCATTCTCCACCCCGACATTGCTGGTGAAGTTGGGAGTGGGGTTGTACACTTGTAAGCAAGATTGGCTGGGTGTGAGTCATGGATTTCTGTGGTCTCAATACTCTTAATGGTACTTGCCAGCTGTGTGACCTTGGGCAAGAAACTTAACTTCTCTGGTCCACTTCTGTAGCAAGCTGATCAAAAAGCAGCTCTGTGCTGTCACTCTGAATGATTATGCTTTGGGCAGGGATGAGAGAAGACGTACAGGAGAACTCTTGTGTTGGGCCATTCTCTGCCTCTTGAGTCCCCTTCCATCATTCAGCTGAAGGTGGAAAACTGGCTTCTGAACTTCTCATATCTTAATGTTGTGCCCTTCCATTTCATGCCATACCTCTTAGCCTTTTCCTTCTGCAACCTCAGGAGGGGTGACAGTGAGCTGGGGTTCTAGGCTGGATGCTTAGATTGTGAGGAGAAAGATGACCTTTTGCTGAACTTGAAGGTAGGTTTGACCAGGGCCCATATAACCTTTGTAAAGCAGATCGGGTAAAGACGAAAAATGGACTAAACTCGCTGGACACGTACCATGTGCTTTATACGTGTGTGTAAGTTGTGTCGTGTTCTGGAAAGCAGTCTGACCATATGGCATTAATTTTATAACAGGCCCAGAAAGTCCATTTAGTGATGAAAACTAGCTACAGTGTGCCAAGCATTGCACTAGGACTTGACCTACATTATCTCATTCACAACATTTCAGCATCCTTAAGAGTAGATCCCATCATCATCTCCATTTTATACTGAGGAAAGCAAGGGTCAGAGTCAAGTCACATGCCCAAGGCCACACAACTATCAAATAGTGGGACTGGGGTTTGTCCGATCACAGCTTGGGCACTTGCATCATGAGCATGAATTGGATGCAGAGACTCACTTGCAGGTCATCCCAACTCATCCCATTATTTACAGGAGGTTTCCTGTGACTGCAAAGGACCCAAACAAGATTTTTTCCACCCTCCACCCTCTTCACTCAATTTAGAATCTGAGAAAGCGAGAGCATGAAGGCTGTCTTTACAAATTAGAAACAGTCTAAATGCCTGACAACAGGGCTGCTAACATTTCTTTGCAAGGCATTTATTGAGTATCTTCTATGTGTCAGGTGTCAGCTGGTCCCTGGAGAGTCACCACTTGTTCAGGTAGAACCCATTTCTCAAAGACCTGATGGTCTAGTGGGAGAGATTGAAATACAAAGAAATCTGTTTCCTCTGATGTGGTCAGTGCTATGATGGTACTCGGGGAGCACCATGGATTGGTGGCAGCCAGAGCTGGGGATGCACAGACTTTGTGGAGGTCGTGACACCTGAGTTGAGTCCTGAGGGATGGAAGGACGCAAAGGCACAAGACAGGAAGTGGCTCCCGCTCATAGTAAGCAGCACATTTCTGTCTCTTCCCATTTTCGGAGTGACTCCTTATGATATCTCATGCTAGGTTCCTATCTCTGGTTTTATGACCCAACCATGTATGATGGTATGTAGCCATTAAAATTAGATTGTTCAAGAATAAGGAAAACTTCAAAAACAATTTTATCCTAATTACATACAGAAAATATATTTCCTTTTCTTTCCATCTTTTAAAAAAATGCATGTACTTAATGGGTGTAAGGAAAAGATGGGAAGTCAGTTATCTTTATGGAGAGGTATGGATGATCTAAAAATGTCCATTTTGGAATTTTTAAGACTTGTTTTAGATTGAATATATGTTACTTTTACATTTAGCACAATGGTGAATACAGCAGTTTGGTGGTTACTTTCCCATGACACCAGGTTCTTCTGTAGATGTCCCAGAAGCCCTGGCCACTTGCTATGAAGCTGCCCCCTGCCCTGAGCAATGTAGGAAGGTGACTCCAGAGGCTCTGCTCCTAGAAGGTAGAACTGAGGCCAGGCAGGTCCAGCTTCCAGTCCTAATGGAACCTCCCCCTACCCCTTGCCTCATCTCTTCCGCCCAGTTGATAGATGGTGCTGGAATGGTGAGTCATATGCAAATTACAAGCAGAAGGAAGTTCTAAGAGGTGCCATGGAGGCCTCCCAGAGGGCACAGCTGGTACGGAACGTCAGGTCCTGGATGGGCAGGCAGCATGCTCTTACAGACACTCCTCTGAGCCGGCTGGTCCTAGGTTACACCACACCCTGTTTACTTGACAACGGAATGTGCTTCGGAATGTGCTTCGTTAAGGCTGGGACTGATGTGCTAATCCTCTGAGTCCTCCAGTCCCCACCCAGTCTAGTCCAACCAGCTCTAGTTGAGAACGTGTTTTGGTGTAGGAGAGTGGGCTGGTGGCGAAGGGTGGGCATCTGCTGCTCTGCCCTGCTCCTCCTCACAGACACAGGTCACACTGCAGCCACCCAGTCAGGTCACAGTGGCAGGCACCGGAGACTCCTTTGTGATAAGAGGAATAGGGGGAGGGTTGGGATAGATTAGTCCTAGAAAATATGCTATGGAACACAGGTCTGATCATGTTACACCCCAATGTCTATAGGGAAAGATATGCATTCTTTAGCAAGGCCTTGAGGGCCCATCATGATCAGGTCATAGTGTGCCCAGTTCCTACCACAATCTCCCTGCTCCCAGCCTTTCCCCACCCATAAGACTGTACACTTCCCTGTTTCCTGTACAACTTGATCTTTCAGGAAAAGAGGACTCCTGCTTGAGAGAGAGCATTATCTTCTTAGAAGCAGACACTCAGCTATGTACCCAGGTGTCTAAGCTGACCATTACCAAATTAAGTGGTTGAATTGGGGTAGGGGGAGCCAAGGGAGAAAGAGGCAAAGAGAAGAAAGGAAGCAAGACTGCCCTCTAGAAGGTCACAGACCCCCTGGTGAGCTGACTATGCTGGGATGCACTGGAGCAGTAGACCAAACACAATGGGACTCCTGCAAATAAAGGCGGACCTGGGGGCCATGGTTAGTGAAGGGTGGCCAGGTAAAGAAGCACTGACTCCCATCTTGTTCTGTGCTGTACCCAACCTGAAAAGAAAAGAATCATCCCTCTGATAAACAGGGATGGAGGGCCTACTCTGGTCTGGGATGTGCTGTGACTGGCAAAGTGCAATTCATTCAGGTACAGGCAGGTCAATGAGTGATGCATTCTTTTTTTTTTTTTTTTTTGCTTTTTGGTATGTGGGTAGCTCCCTGACTGGGAATCAAACCCAAGCCGCAGCGCTGACAGCGCCAGTGCTGAAGCCTTAAGCCACTACACCATCAGGGAACTCCCCGAGTGATGCATTCTTAAGGCAATAGGATGCTGTGTGGGAGTTCAGGTAATGCAGAGGCATCTACTTAAAAAACAACAGCAACAAACAAGCAATGAATGCATAAGCCATCCCCCCTTGTGTTTTAAAATCCCTGAGAGTGATGGAGCCAGAATATGACTGTGGCCTTCCTGGGAGTTTACCATCTAGTGGGGAAAATTAGGTAAGGCAACAGACAATGAAGGCACCATGAGAATCAATCCTTCTCTTTCTCTCCCTGTCCCTCTCCCTCTCTCTCTCCCTCTCCCTCCCTCCCTCCTTCCCTCCCTTCCTTCCTCCCTCTCTCTAGAGAGAGAGAGAGAAATTTTATCTAACTCCGGATGTGAATAAAGGGTAAGACTGGAACAGTCACTGGGTTGTGATGGTGATGGGGATTCCAAGTATTGCCTGCTGAGCAGCCCATGTAAAGGGGACTTTTCCCCTTGGCCAGATTGGTTATCTGGCATTCCTCACCTCACAGGGTGCTTTGTTCTTAAAGCCTTTCCTTTATCATACATGTTAGGGTTAGGTGATAAATAGGGTTAGGTGATAACGAAAGAAAAAGAAGATAAATTTTCACCTAGGTGGGAGATGAAAATAACATGGAGGGTGAGGGTGTAGGAGATGGGTTCTGGGTTCAGGGATCTTTTTCTTAACCCCAATCTCTGAGCAAATGATATTGATGACAATATAATAGCCTCCCTCCTACCTTTTGTAGCCCATATTGGGTGGTTTGTCTTAGTAGAGCGACAGTTTTCAAAGTGTGGTTCATAGACCCCCCACACACACACACAGGGTCTGGGAGGTTGAAACTATTTTTCCCAACAACTCCTGGCACCTTAGCACATGTCATTGCAGTGACACCAAGCTGGACAGTACCTTTTATATTCGTTACCACCATGCACTCACAGTAACAGAGATCCCAGTTTCATTTAAGTGTGTCCTTGATAAAAACAGAAAACATTACTAATTTAATTATATCTTGACTCCTGAGTCCATCTTCTTAACATTCTGTACGATGAGACATGAAGCTCACGTCAGGCACTTTTGCTGCCTACGGCACTACCAGGGCTATCTATCTTGAGGAAAAGCACACATATATGCAATCGAGTTGCTAGCTAAACTAGCTGCTTTTTCTCTTTTCATAGAACACCATTTTTGCTCAAAAGAATGATTGTCAAACAAACTATGGTTATTTGGGTTTACATGTTTGGCAGATATGTTCTCGAAAATGAATGAAGTGAGACTGTTATTTCAAAAAAAAAACCAACTGACACTACTTGTTCCCAATGATAAAATTTAAGCTTTCAAGTGAAAATTAAGATTTTGAAAAATTTGAATCTGTCATAAACATGACAGCTTCCCAATCCTTAAAAAAAACTTTCCTGATGAGATTGGCAGTGATATTAATGAATATGATATTGTGATGTCATATAATGAAATGTGTCAACATTTGGAAATTTGGCATCATTCACTGAAACAGTGCTTTCTGTATCACAGTGAATGAAGTTACAAAATCATGCATTTGAAAACCCAGTCAAAGTCCAAGATTGACTAATGAATTTTAAAATAGCATAGTACAAAAAGTTTGTGGATATGATTTCAGATTCTACATTCTAACTAACCTTTAAGACACTGTATAACTTGTTGAGTTTGTATATAGTATCAAAGAAGAATGCCCACAGTTATCTGAAAAGGCTATTAAATATTCCTTTCCCAATTACATATCTGTGTGAGACCAGATTTTCTTCATGTTTCAACCAAAAATAAGATATTGAAACAGATTAAATGTAGAAATGGATATGAGAATTTGGCTGTCTTTTATTAAGTCAGACATTAAAGAGATGTGCAACAATGTGAAAAAATGATACTCTTTTTCATATAGGGTTTTTTGGAAAAGATGGTTATTTTCATTAAAATATGTTAAACATTTAATGCATTTAAAATGAATCAATAAATGAAATTTTTTTCTTGGTTTTATTTTTGAGTTTAATAGATAAATACGATAGATATAATAACGTACATGCGTACACAGGCCCTCTAGGAGCCTCAGTATTTTTTAAAGTGACTGGAGGATTTGAATCACCACCAGATGGCGTTGATGAGAATAAAGAGCAGACGTGTGTGTGTGTGTGTGTGTGTGTGTGTGTGTGTGTGTGTGTGTGAGAGAGAGAGAGAGAGAGAGAGAGAGAGAGAATAAAAGTGGAATTTGCAGTAGTGAGTTTCGTATGGTATGAGGTTTCCTAATAGCAATGATATTTGTAGACTCCATAGGAAAAATAGTAACAGGCCCAGGGCTTAATCAGTTGGGCTTTCACAGTCTAAATTAGATAGGCAGATTTATGCCAAATAATAAGTTAGACTTTTTTTCCTCTTTCTCTAACAAAAGCCAAGGACATTCCTTGGAGACACTCCCTGCAGCCTAGGAAACTAAGCAGATTAAACTGAAAGAACTCAGTCTTTTCTATTTTGTGTTGCTAATAAGATAACATTAATCTCTAGGGTTTAAGAGTGAAATTTAGGCAGATTTATTCTGGTAAGAAGTGCAGTGAAGAAACCCTACAGCCTGCAGCTTATTCCCATAGGTCCTTGGAGGCCCTGCGTGGCGGGTGAGGCCCTCTGGTGGGAGTTGTCTGGATCGGGGTGGGGGTGGAGAGAAGGTTGCCTGTGAGAGAGTGAGCTGGCTACTGGGTGACCAAATAGTATAAATGTCTGGGCTTTGTTTGAGGAACTATAAATGCGTGTTGGGAAAACTTAAACCCAAACTTATTTTTCCTTCAAGGGCAGTCTGAAATATCTGACAAAGGATAGAAGTCTTTTCTAGAAGTGAAGTTTTTATGGACAATACTCTTTTAAGGGTCAGCAACGAAAGGAGCTAGAGCCTTGGGTGGATGGGCGGGTGGGGGCACTGGGTCTCTGAATAGTTTTAGGACCTGCTAGCAAAGTGGCTACAGTGACGTATCAACCCTCCCTAGGCTGGGGGTTTATATGTGTCTCCCTCTGATATTTATTCATTCATTCACTCATTCAGAAACATTGTTTGGAACCTACTATCTGTATGCAGGGTGCTGAGTCTACAGTAAAGACTGATGTAGACATAGATCCCTTTGGGGGACCTGTCTGAAAAAAGCCAAATCAACAGGAAAGAAGTCTAGACATCTTCATGACACTCCCTCAACATAGGCTTTTAAAAATGTTTCGCAGCCACTCAGCTTATTGTCTAGTGAAACGATCAGTGCAGTTGGCCACGTCGAATGGCATATTTTCCACATGAAATGAAGGTGGCTCAGAAAGAGTGGGTGGGGGCGCCGGTTACCTTGCTTGCCCTTTCTCCTTCTCTTCTTCCCTCCCCTTCCTTCCTGCCCGTCTTTCCATGAATATTTACTGAGCACCTACTAAGTGATGCGTGCTGAGACAACTAAGCCGAATAGACACACTTGGTCTCCAGCCGAGTGGAGCATGCAAGGATGTAAACAACAAAAACACATACACCGACTACGGTTAGCAATGTGAGGGACAAGCGGCATAATGACCAATTTCAGGTAGAGAGGCTCAGGGAAGACTTCTCTGAGGAAATGAATTTAAGCCAAGATGCCTCAGCCTCGTCACTACTGACATTTTGGATCAGATGATTCTTTGTTGTGGGCGCCGTCCTGTCTGCTGTAGTATGTTTAGCAGCATCCTGGCCTCTGCCCACTAGATGCCTGTAGCACTCCCTGCCCCCACTGTGACAAACAAAAATGCCTCCAGATATTGTCAAATGTCCCTTGGGAGCCAAAATTGCTCCCGATTGAGAACCACTGATTTAACCTGAGACCTGAAAGATAAGGAGCCTGTCAAGAGAGGATTGCCCTGGGAGTCTTTCAGTCATTATAAAGAGTTTGAATTTCATTCGAAGTAAACAAAACAAAACAAAACAAAACAAACAAAATAAAAACTTAGTTTTTAACCGTGGGTGACATCATCTACTCTGAATTCTGAAAAGATCGTTCAGGCTGTGGAGTGGAGAATGGATTGATGGGAGTAACAGGGAAAGTCACAGCTGCCAAAGGGGTCAGCTGCAGTGGTCACCCCACACCCAGGAAGTGATGGTAGCCTGGGCTGGGGTGGGGCACTGGAGGGGAAGAGAAGAAAATCAATGTTCACCATTTTTGAGACAGAACACCCAGGCCTTGCTGATGGATTTGGTGTGAGGATACCATCCCTAAATATACCCACTGCTGTCCCCTCTGCTCACTGGGCAGGGGGTAGCATTTGCCAGATGGGGACATGTTTAAACATTAAGCCTGACCACATAGCTGCCTGCTAGTAGCTCTAAAAGAATACGTCACTGGGGCTAACATTTGGTTGGGACGAGGTGTAGAAGTGAATGCACTGGGTTCAGGGCTCTCTTTCCCCTGGGATTCTGGCTGAGAGTGTCTCTTAGGCACCAATTTCTGCTCATAAACCTGGAAAGGCAGAAAATGCAGAGCTGAGGAGTGAGTGACTAATCAAGGCTGCATGCTCAAGTCTCACTTTCAAAGCCACTGACGATGTAAAATTCACGAAGCATCCCCAATGCGGGAATCTTGTGTTTCTCAGCTGGGAGAAATGGAAGCACTGGGAGTAAGCCAAGCTGCTGGTTTGAACAGCCAGCACCTGACGGCGCGCCTCTTGACTGAAGGTGGAGAGGGGCGAACAGGCATTGGGAGCCCGGGACGGCGGCTGTTTGGTGATGGGCATTAAGTGTTCCCGGAGAACCCAGAGAATAGCAGGAACAAACTCTCACAAAGAATTAGGGGTGCAAGGAAGACCTGTTTGTTAGTTTGTTTTTAATTGCACGGAACGTGGTTGCCAGAATTTTAAATTGTAATGCTCTAGGCATGTAATTAAGCAAGAGGGCTTAGCTGGTACCAACTGGGACATCAAGTGGTTGATGCAGTTTATGAGAGTGATCTGATATTAAAATCCAGGGCTGAGTATGTGTGTGTCCTGGCCCTAGTTGTGTGCCTTTCCTCCAGACCTCCACGCTCCAAGGGAAGATGACCAGCCTCCTTTTTTGGGGTGGGGTGGGGGTGGGGTAGTTCCCTGGCTGGGAATCGAACCCAGGCCGTGGTGTTGAGAGCACCCAAGCCTAGCCACTATGATGTGGGCCAAACAGAGTAGCCATCCCCCCACTTCACTAAAACTCCTGTTCTAGTTCTTTGGCTCTCGGTTTCACTTTTTTTTAGGCCGTAGCTTTAATACCCTCCCAATTAGTCTTCCTTTAACTCGTTTAAACAGCCGATTGCTCCTAACTTGAATCCTAGATGTCTCCACCTTGCCTCTGCTTAAAACTTAAAACAACAGGCTTTTACCCCATACCTCCCAGATGTCCTGTGCCCCGGTTTGGCTAATCATCCAGAGAAGAACTTGTAACTTGTGTTTGCTCATTGTATTTCTAAAATGTCTGTCTCCAGCCCTGGTTAGCCATCCTAAAACTTGTGATATGTCATAATAAAACTGGACTTAGCTGGGTATGCTAGATCATCCTTGTGACTGCGAATCTGTGTTTGTTAATTGTATCATCCCAGGCCATTCCTGGATAGGCAGTCGCACCTGGGTGGCCGGTGGAGACCAAAACCAACAGGATGCAGACTCCAAAGGGCTAAACAAATCTTCTGTAGTCACCTGCAGTGATGGCTTTGAAGTCTACATCTCACCACCAAAGCTTTTGAACTTACTAACTGGGTCTGGTTCTCCTTATCTAGGGGCCTTTGCAATGCAGAAATCACCCAGCAAGGCTTCCAGCCTATCTCAACCAAAGGAGTCAACGTGGCGGATCTCAAGACCCCTTCCCCCTTTTCAGATCAGATAGGGTGAGAGCTCCGTGGATTCCCAGCAGGTAGGGACAACGACCATTCTCAGCAGGAAGCAGATACAGAAGAGGAGACCTTCAGCCCTTCAGCTTCCCATGGAGATTTGTGGGGATCACGCCTCTCAAGAGGGTGAGCCGAAGGTAGATAGAATAGGGGGGGTCTCGGGACCCCTCCCATGAGACTTGCCCTGCTGGAATGGTCGCCACTGCCCGGATACCACCCCCTCACTAGTAATCCCTGCCCCAAGATAAGACAATCACAGGAGGTAATTGAATTTGGAAAGGAGACAGGAACAATAAAAGAAAGATGATGTCACAGGCCTATCAATCAGACATGTCAATCAAGAGACCCCATGCCCAGAGGTGTCTCCCCTGAAGACTTAGAATAAAAGCCCCAAAGCCTCGTTATCGGGGCTCCTGAGCCATTTTCCTGCTCGAGCCCGCTCCTACCCCTCTGGAGTGTACTTTCCCCTCAATAAACTCTCTGTTTCACCTCAGTACTTCTGTGTGTGTCTCGTTCAATTCTTTGCTCAAGACACCAAGAACCTGGACGTCGTGTCAACAAGGACACCCCACTTTCTGATAACAACTACACCACCAGGGAACTCCCCAGCCTCCCTTTACTGTGTGTGGTTTTTGGTTTTGGTTTTGGTTTGTTTGCTGGTTTGTTTGCTACCTGTGTGAAAGTCCCTGTCTGCGTCCCAGTCTGGCCTGTGGGGATGATGTTCAGCTGAAGGGGTTTCTGTACCTAAAACCAAGCCATCCCAGTACTTACAAATGCTCCATGCAATCTCTTCTGCTTAAAATCAGGAATTTCAGAGCTAACTGTGTACTCAACGATGATCTTCTCTTTCTATATATGAGGAATCTGAGGGCCAGAGTTGGGAAGTGACTTGCTCAAGGTGGCCCACTGATGACGAGGACTAGAAACCTCCAGGATAGCCCAAGGCACCTACCCTCCTCCTCTCAGGAACTGTCTCTCCTCCACCCACCCTGCCTTCACCTCGAATTCCCACCCTCTGAAATACACGCTGTTTTCCCAGTCTTCTTTTCCCCCAGAAGTACGGCGACTCTGCCGCAGATGTTTCATGGAGAGAGAAGAGAAATGTCATAGCCCAGGTAACTGCAATGCTTGTGAAATGGTAGAAGACAGTTCACTTTTCACGTCACGAGGGAGCCATCTCACCTTGGCAAAGGCAGCTTACTTAGTGGACCGTAATGGCCTGGAAGAGTTCCTGCCCCTCCCTGCAGTGAGCAATTTCCTCTGCGCTGCCAGCACAGGCCCATTACCTCATAAAGACACCGCGTGTTTACCTGGCAATTACCTGGAGTGGGAGCCAGCCCTTTCAAGAGGTTCTCTTTGATCCTTCCTAGCACTGTCCCTGGGCTGGGGGTGGGGGTGGGAGGGAGATGAAGTTCTTCGGAGGTTCCTGGGGTGGCCAGAAGTCAGGACGAGGCCTCCAGGCCTCCGGGTCCAGGCTGCCTGCACTCTGCCCACTTGCTGCTACCTTGCAGATGGAGGGACTTTACAGAGGAGTTTCTCACGTGCTCCCAGCAGAGGTGGAGAAAGGTACTTTAGCTGCGGGCCTTTGGGATAAAAGCATTTTGTGCTTGTTTCAAGTGACCACACCCTGGCTATCTTGGGTGTCCTGATCTCAAGTATTCTGCCCGACCCTCTTTGTAAATTCATGTATTTATGACACTTATATCCTGGTTTCTGGTTCTGAACGTGGAGATAGTCCACTTATTTAGAAAAGGAATTCTTCACCCTCTGCCTGGTATCTGACTTTGAGCCACAACCCCCCAAAGCCCTAATCAAGCCCCACTTTACCCCCACCATCACACCAGCCAATCCCAGGGAACCTATGAGGGGGCTTAGCAAGGCGGGGAGTGTGTGTGTGTGTGTGTGTGTGTGTGTGTGTGTGTGTGTGAGCACGGGTTTAGGAATCAGTCCTGGGTCCCGATGTCAGCTTCCAGCTCCGTAACTCACCGCTGCTCCCAGCTGCCCCGGGCTTCAGAGCAGTAGCCTCCAGGTTGCCTCTTTCATGCTCGGTGCCTGCCTCAGGGCCTTTGCACTTGTACTTTGCCTTCTCTGGAATGCTCTTCCCTCACATGCCTACAGCCCTGCCTTCTTCAAGCCGGTTTTGCCCAGTGTCATGGCCACTTTCTAATATCTCAGTCCTCTGTGCCCTCACTCCATCTCCTTCCTTGCTTGTTTCTCCACAGCACTTACCACCCTCGAGCGGATCGTGGGATTCACGTTTACACTTGTTTATTGTCTGTCTTTCCCAAATATGGTGTTAGCACTGTGAGGGCAGGGGCTTTTGTGGGCTTTGCTGTATCCCCGGCATCTAGAACAATGCCTGGCCCTTGGCAGGGGTTTAACATATGTGAACAGATGCATAAATCTGAGCAAGTAACTGACCTTTCTGAGCCTCCTCTATCCTCCTTCTCTTAGAAAGAAGGGTGAGAATTAAATCACACAATTGCTGTAGATAAAAATGATAGCCAACATAGATCAAATGCTTATTCAGTGCCAGTTTTCAAATGTGCTAAGTGCTTTAATCCTCTCCCAAATCCCATGAAGTATTCTTTTTATCTTCATTTTAAGGAAGAGGAGCCCGAGGCTTAGAGAAGTTGAGTCACCTATCTAGCCTCACGCAAACTTCGAGTCCACATTGGTTTGAGGCCCTAGCCAGCATTTTTAACCTCAACAATCCAGTGCACAGGCCTGGTATGGGAGACCTAGGTTCGGGTACCTCCTTTGCTACTAACTTGCTCTGAGATCTTGAGCAATCACTCCCCCACCCCCACCCCCACCCCACCCTCCGGTCCCCAGGCTCTACTGGTGTGATGAGCAGGGAGGTCTCTCCCAGCTCTATCTGCCCTCTGATTGTGGGAGGACTGCAGAGAGTGAATTATCTTGGAGTATCCTGCACTCGGGCTGTGACCTTGACCCCACTCTGCTCAATATAATGCAGTCCCTCCTGCAGGGATGACTGCTGGTCTTTTCCCTCCCACATCTATTGAGCTGGAATTTCAGGCGGTTGGATTTGAATGGGAGAATGGTGTAGGCAACATTTCCAGTGATTTTCTAAGCACTTCTCTAGGGATGAGACCAAGAGAAAGAAAAGGAGCCCTTCCCATCCAGCCTGGGACAGAGTCTCTGCAGGAAATGGACTTCCCTTGGTGGTGGTGGTGGTGGTGGTGGTCACAGGGGAGGCATGCTTCCATCCCGGGAAGCTCTGCTGAAGGGCTTGGGGACTGCTTGTTGTAAGAGGGCATCTGCCCAACAGCCCCTCCACTTCCCCACCCCACCTGCTGCCAAAGGATTCCCAAGGAGTCCCCTATTTGCCAACCCTAGAACTGTCTCACTGCAGTTCCAAGTTCTAAGCCGGAATAGTTTCCTCTCCTTGTTAAATAAAGGTGAAATGGAGGGAGAGTAAGCCTAGCCAGCCAATGGCTTGGGTTGTTTTCCTTCTTTCTTTCTTTCTTTCTTTCTTTCTTTCTTTCTTTCTTTCTTTCTTTCTTTCTTTCTTTCTTTCTTTCTTCTTTTCTCTCTCTCTTTCTTTCTTTTTCTCTTTCTTTCCTTCTCTTTCATTCAGCATTTGTGCTAGAGTCTTTACAAGGGATTCAAAGAGAAAACTGGTCAAGTTCTGCCAAACTTAAAGTGGGTAATTGGTAATTTGAGGAGAGTTTAATAAAAAGACTACTTTCAAAAGTGAGGACAGAGTACAGGAAAACAAGAGATAATATAGTGGTACCCTGGAGCTAGAAACTGATAGAAACACCATAGAAACGAGCCGAAACACCGGGTGACAGTGACAAGCTTTATTGGGGAAAGGCTGCCGGGCTGCCTCACAGTGGGAGAGCAGCAGCTCCGGCCGTGGGGAGCGAAGGTATATAGGCAAAGGGGTTGCTAGGCACGATGCAGAGGGAGGCATATGTGGTCACTATTGATGGTCAAGAATGGGTTTCAATTCACCTGGCTAAGGTAAGGGCTAGGGCAAGTTTCAGTCTCCTGAGCCAAGTTATTGTTTCCCGGGCTAAGTTGTCAGTTGCCCAGGCTGCACTGAGTGACAGTAGGGTGAGGGGAGGGAAGGAGAAGATGGCAGAGCAGGAGCCACTCTATACTAGATCTATCAGAAACATCAGGAAAATCATCACAGAAACCAGAAGGAGAGAGCCAAGAGCCATGTGGAGAGGGCCGCCTGGCAGGAACTGTGTGTGTGACCTTTGGTTGAGGGACTCATCAAGTGGTGATAACCTTGACCTCTCTCCCTTCTCTCCATTGGTTAAACTCCATTGAAGTAGTTGATATCTGTCAGCTTCTTGGAGCCCACAGCAGGGCGGAGAGGAGTAAAGTGAGAATCTACAAGGACAAAGGGATTTGTAGCGTGGAAAACAGACATGGCCTCTGTCCTCAGGGAGCTGGCGTGCCAGCAGGGGAGATAGGAGTGTACCGTGTAGAGAGCTTAGAGCGAGGAGAAAAGGGCACTGAGAACACGGTGGGGTGGGGGGACCACACGGAGGAGGAGGAGGAGGAGGAGGAGGAGGAGTGGCCTGAGAAGGAGAACCAAGAGAGCGTGGAGTCGTAGATGCCCAAGAGAACAGTGAGCCGTAGGGGGCAGCCAGAGACGTGAGCACGTCACACAGCGCCGAGAGGCCCTCGGCGCGTGAGCTAACTAGCAGCATGGCTGTTCTTCCTCTTCCTGTGTCTCCTGCTCAGAGGACGAGGAGCACGTCCTGAGCATGTGCAGCATGGTTCTTGTGGGCTGACTTTTGTCCCCCAAGATACATATGTTTGAACGCTAATTCCTAGTACCTCAGAACATGGCCATATGTGGAGACTGGGCCCTTAAAGAGGTAATTCAAGTCACATGAGGTTATACATGGACTGTAATCCGGTATGACGGGTGTCTTTAAGAGGAGATTGGGACACAGACACAGAGAGAAGACTACATGAAGACATGGCCCTTCACAAGGCAGGGAGGGAGGCCTCCAGAAGAAATCCCCTCCGAAGGCAGCTCCACCGTGGACTTCTGGCCTCCAGAACTGTAAGCAAACACGTTTCTGTCGTTTAACCCTTTCCCTGCATTGACTGACTCCAAGTTTTGTTTTTCAAAATGTGTCAAAAGCCACAAAAAAGTTGCTATTTAGACTATTTTATACATTTATTAATAATATTTTGAGCTGCTTTGTATATAAATGACATTTTTATTTTAAATTTTTGTTATAGGGAGTTCCCTGGTGGTGCAGTGGCTTAAGACTTTGGCACTGATGCTGTCAGCGCTGCGGCCTGGGTTCGATTCCCAGTCAGGGAACTACCCACATATATATATATATATATATATATATATATATATATATATATATATATATATATATAAAGACATGAGTTCTATTCCATAGCAAAAAAAAAAAAAAAATTTGTTATATGGTAATGAATTTACCACTACATTGAATTTTAGCAAAAAATACTTAAAACATACTAAGTGGCATCAATTAGATTTAAGCAGAGATAAGTTAGAATCTAAAGGCATTGATGATAAAAATTTATTGCAAAATGTGACACAGTGTGGCATATAGAACATCTTGGTTGTTGATAGTGCAAGCCACAGGAAAACGTATTAAAGAATCTTGTAAATGGAGAAAAGTCCTTGAAACAGTTTCACACTGTATAACAAAGTGTTTTTGAGCTCGTGGGGTGAACTCAAACATCGCGGTCAGCAGACAGAAATGTTCATTCGCTGCGCCCCACGTCATGGCAAAAGCGTTCAGCCACCTGGCTGGCGGTACTGGATGATGGCAGCCCGAGCAAGCGAATGCGATGCTTTACGTAGGGACTGGAGAAAGCAAACAGCGTGGGCGAGGGCCCTCAAGGAACTTGGAGTCTTTTAGGAAGAGAAGCAGCACACGGATGAATAACTGGCCGTTCTAGCCAGTTTAACACCCAGGTTTGGGTAATTAGGGTAATAAGCACGGTTAGAGAAGCAAGCACTGGGCTGCGGCGATGGGGAAAGGACTCAAGGAGGACTGAGCTCGGTCCTAAAGGATGTACAGGATTGGGGTTGGCAGGGAAGAGGGGAAGGGAAGCCCCTGTGGGGGCACAAGGCTGGCAAAGGGGGTGTACAGGAGAATGGGAGATGTTGAGGGAGACAATAAGCAGTGCAGGCTGACTGAAGGGAAGGTTCCTCCAGTTGGATTGTGAAAAGATGGGGCTCTATTCAGAGACCAACACGGCTGTACTTCCTCCCCAAATCTGCTCTGTCATCCGTGGTAACGGAAGGGTTGGCTGAGCGTTTGGCCACATGGCAGAAGACACTTCCTTTGCAGTTAGGCGTGGTCGTGTGACCAGGTTCTGGCTGATAGAACGTGAGTAGAGTGAGGTGGACAACCTCCCAGGTTGTGCCCTTGCAGAGAAAGAGGCGTAGCTCCCCTCTCGCCCTTGTCTCCTTCTTGTGGGCTGGCAGGCCGGACATGTGGTTGTGGGCGCTGGGACAGCCATCTCAGACCACGAGGTGAGAGCCTTGTGTTGAAGGTGACAGGAGCAACAACGTAGAGCCTGGATTTGACAGCCTGTGGCCACCATATCAGCCCTGGACTGCTTTTACCTAGACTGCTATTTGAGAGAAAAACCCCTATCTTGTTTAATTCACTATTATTTTATCTTTTATAATAACAGACAAATGGAAATTCTAACTAATGCATTCAGGATGGGGCTAACTGGTGGTGGAACTTGTGGTTTGTCCTGTGGACAATGGAAACTACCTAAACCTTTTGGATGAAAGAATGGAGAGTAGGGAAAGAAGGCAATATTTTCTGAGTGTTCATCACGTGCTATCGTGTTAGGTGTGTATTATGTGTTAGAATTATTTTATTTTAGTTCTCACAAAGGTTCTGTAAGACAGCCATTGTTAGCCCTCTGTTAGGGTCAGGGACACTAAGGTTCAGAGAAGTTACGTCTCTTACCCAAGGGAAACAGTACTGAGAGAGTCAGGATTTGAATCTAGGTCAGTGGTTCCTAACCAGAGGCACTTTTGTCCCTCAGGACACATTTGGCAATGTCTGGAGAGATTTTTGATTGTCACAAAGTGGTGGTGGCACTGATGGGGAGGGGGACAGATGTGTTACTCTGTAGCAGGAATGCTGCTAAACATTCAACAGTGCACAAGACAGCAGCCCAGTCAAGTACCATCCACCCCCAAATGCCAAAAGGCCAAGCTTGAGAACACCTGAGTTATTTCCTACGACTAGTTCTTGTCCTTCCCATTACACCAAAGGGGGGGCGGGCAGTGGGAGAGGGGGTTATGCAAAAAGAATCCAGTGGAAGAATGTCAGGAAAACAAATTAATTTAGGAAGGTAAACCTAGAGTGGTGAGAAGGTGAGTGGAAACGGGAGAAACCGAAGCCGAGAAGCTCACGGGAACCACTGACCTGGTGCAGCTGGGGGGCCGGCAGGACCTGAGGGGGTGGGGCCCGTAAAGTGAAGGGGGTTTCAGAGTCAGTGGCGAGAACTTGGGGCAGGGAGGAGGGAAGACAGAACCCTCAGGGATTCCGTTTCTCCTCCCCCTCCCCCTTTCCTTCTCCTCCTCTTTGCTCCCTTCCCCCCCCACCTGCCCTTCCCCCTTTTCCCTCCAGCCCCCTCCCCCATCTGCCTCGGCTGCCTGTCTTCCCCGCGACCCCGTTCCCTGTTTGCCCCTGACGCTCAGTTCTAGGCTGTGGGTCTGAGCTCGCGCCCCCGTCAAGGGCAAGGTGGACAAATCTGTGTCCCCCGGCTTTAAACCTCCTGACAAGAACCAGAAAGCTCCGCAGCAGCGGCAGCTCTGAAACCTCTTTCCAGTCTTGCTTCCGTCTCCATTTCCTGTTGGCAGGGTGGGTGGAAGTCTTGGACTAGGATTGTTCTAGAGACTGGCCGATAGCGCCTGGAAGAACCCGGAGGGGGTTGCTGAGCCGCCCCGGGAGGAAGGAAATCCTTTGTCTCACTGTCGCTGTTTTCCCTGGAGCGTTTCCAAACGACACTGGCCTGTTGACAGGGTATCCCGAGGGCCTTGGGGTCGCTGTCCTCCCTTCCTCACGCCTGGCCTGTGTCTGGCCTGGCGGCCGGCAGCCTGTTTCGGGGCCAGGGAACCGGCGTTGCCAGGCATGCTCCGAGCCCTGCTGGCAGCAGCATGGGTTTCCTGTCTCCGTCTCGGCTTCCCTGGCCCTCTGGGGACACTGTTGGGAGGCCACTGCCATCGCAGGCCTTCCGAAACACTAGGTCAGTTAGAAGCCTGCCAGATGAGCTGACTGCGTGCAGGCCTTAGAGCCAAGGTCAGCGACTGCCACATTGGGCCCTGAGTCAGGGGTGCAGACGGGGGTCAGCAGCTCGGGGGTCAGCAGCTCGGGGGTGATGCCGGTTCCCCACGTCCCTCCCATCCTGCTGCCTTGATATGCTACGTCCATCCCACGGCTCCAGGGGCCCTCCGCTCACTCTCTTTCCACTTCCTCTTCTCTCTCCCACCCGCACCGCACCACCCCTGAGGGCCAGAGAGCATGACAGGCGGCCTAGTTCCTGCGTGGCCTCTGGCTCCAGGCCCCTCTGCGGTCCGGGTATCTGCCCCCTCACTCGCTCCCCCGCCCATGCCATCACCACCCGTTCTGAGGAAAGGGTTGGCTGAGTCCTGGGCACCTCCGGAGCCCTCGAGGCATGACGTTCTGGAAAATGCCTGCGCTCTGGAGATTAGCAGCTTAGGTTGGAATCTGGACTCTGATTCTTACCTGCAGCTGCGGGTACGTTACCAAACTTTTATGCTCCGTCTTCCTCTATCAATCCGGCCAACGGTGCTATAGAGCGCGTGGAGTTGTGAATGACTAATGCATGTAAACACTTTGGACAGTGCTTGGCACTTGAGAAGTTTCATGAAGACTAGGTGCTGTTACCTATATAAATAAGAGTTGCTGTAGTGCAGCTAAACGCTCCACATGGAGGACAGGGAGAGGCACCCTTCCAGCCACAGCAAGCTGGCTCAAGGACCATCATGGGGCGGCCAGATCAGTGTCTGCTGCCCTCAGAGGGGCCAGGGATGACCTCATTCCTGCACTTCCTGGACTCTGGGGTGAGCATCAGGCCAGCAGTGGGCAGGAGAAGAGAGAGCACACGATGCTGCAGGTGGAGGATTCGAATGGCCAAGATGGACAGCCATATATATATGCTTCCCTATGAACCTGCGGGGATGGGTAGGCGGACCCTGCTGCATGTGGAGGGCCAAGGTGCCAATAGAAACGATTTTAATAGTCACAATCCCCTCCCCTCCATTTCCTGCACCCTCTGTTCCTCGTTCAGGTCCTCGGTGCTGTCCAGGAGCTCTCCTTTGCCCTCTCAGGAGAGACCCCTTCCTTGGAAAAGCCTCTGACAGCAGCCATTCCGCGGGCGAATGAGTTAAGGCCTTTTGTGTCTTGTACGTTTCCTCTGTATGGGAGGGATGGAAGGCTCTGACTTTTATTACAAACAACAAGAGTGTCTTCACCCACCAGAGGGCAGAGGTTCCAGGACTTCCTTCCTACTGGTCCCGGGCTCAAGGGTGGACCTGTCTCCCCACTTGAGGAGCAGTGCTCTACACACAGGACCCCACTCTCAAAGGGCGAGGGCACCGTGTCTCCTGGGGCACCCTCCCGTCTGACCTCTGGAGTTGCCCTGGACCCTGGCCTCAGCAGGGATCTCCCTTGGCATCCCTTCTTCCCTTTTTTTGTGTGAAGGGCCAGGGGCTGTGGGGAGTGGGAGTCATCAGGTGGAAACACAGGGCCCAGAGAGACCATTGCCTGGGGCAGCAGAAGGAAGAGCAGGCCCTAAGCTTCCACCTCCCCTTCCCTCCTCTCACCTCGTGCCTCAGGAGGAAGTGCAAGGCCTCACGGATGATGAATCGGGAGCTGGACCAGGAGCCGTAAAGTACCAACAGACCCAGCTCTCTGCTGGTTCATTAGAAGAGAAATGACAGCCAAAGCTGCCAAGAACCAACTCCTTAGGATTGTTGTTTCTGGCACCTTCCACAGCATTGCCAAGCTAACAGAGGAGTCAGGGATGTCTGAGGCTGGGAGCGACAGGAAAACCAGGCATCCACAAGGCGATCAGTCTGGTGTGTGCCTAGCGTGGTGGCAGTGCCTGATGTCATGTGGAGTCTTGTGGCCTCGCTGGGTGCAGAAAAGAACCCTTTCCAAGTCTGTACCTCCAGACTCCCACATAACAGGCTCATGGCTGGGCAGGGCTGCTGCCCCCGTGACTCAGCAGGAAGAGTTCCCTGGCAGTGTTACTGCCTTTTGTAGGGATCTCTCCTGAGGAATATCTGAAGCCACAGTGCAGTGGTCGGGTCTGTTTGCTTTTCCAACTCTTCACCCACTGCCCTGCCCTCCTCCCCAATTGTTATGTTTTTCCATCTAAAGAAAAACGCTGTGCAAACTTATCTTCAGCCAAGTCCCCTAGCCGTGGGGATGGTTTTCAAACTAGTGCCAGACAGTTAGCCTTTTATAGCAGGATGTCAGGGAGGTCCAAGTGTCCAGGGGAAGGGGCTGTGGGTGGCGCAGCACAGTGTCATGTACCAGAGAGAAAGAAAGCACTTTAATGTATTATATTTGGGGAAGGTGTTCACTTTATTTTTCTACTTTATTGTAAAAAACACATAATATTAAATTTATATCTCAACCATTTTTTTAAGAGCTTAGTTCAGTAGCATTAAATGTTTACATTGTAGTGCAACAGATCTCTAGAACTTTTCAATCTTGCAAAACTGAAACTCTATACCTACTAACACAAATTTCTCCTCTCCCTTCCCTCAGCCCTTGGCAACCACCTTCCCACTGTCTGTGTCTGTAATTTTGTCTACTTTATATGAGTGAAATCATACAGCATTTGTTCTTTTGCGATTGGCCTATTTTGCTTTAGCATCATTGTCCTCCAGGTTCAAAACACTTCAGTAGTTTAACAAAACGTATTTACACACATGTATTGGTTGGGTGTCAGCCCTGCCACACCCTCACCTCAAACTTAAGCCCTATTGCACAGGTCTGGAAATTACTCTTGCCTGAATATTAAAGAAATTCCCTTCCTCATCCCCAAATCCTTACGATGGCTCTTTCTCCCGTGTGTTTCTGGAGACTCTTGGAGTATAAGACATCTCTCTGTTTTGGCCAGTGTTTAGGTCAAGGCCTTTCTAATTTATTTCCTTTAATATATCACATACTGTCGAAATGGAACTTTTTTGCTATTTATTTTTTCAAACACATGCTAAACATTCCCATCTTCATGCCTTTGCTCATGCAGCTTCCTCTATCAGGAGTCCCTTTTTCTCTTTTTGACAAAAATTTCCAAAGAAGTGTGGAAAAGGGAGAAACTTGATTCAGGTGCCCTGTTTGCAAACCAGAGAAATGCAACGTCCAATGAAAACCAAAGGTGCGTTCCATCAAGACAAAAGGAGGCCGCCTTTTATAGAGAATGCTCCTGCCCAGATTCTGGATTGGCCCGATTTTTTTATGCAAATGAGATTTCCAAATTGTAATATTTTGATGAAAACTATGCTGCTCTAATTGGTCAGTATAGAGAAGTTCTCATTGGTCAGCTTGGATGCAAATGAGAGTATAATTGTGCAATTCTAATTGGGCAGGGTAGGTCTCAGTTCACTGATGAAAAGATGAAACCAGGAACTCTCTAGCAATGGTTGTCTCCTGATGGGCGCATACTACAGGGGGTTGAAAGCTCTGTGACTTTTTCTGAAATGCAGAGTGTGAAAGGCCCCTGTCAGCGAAGGCTGCTAGACTCTGCTTATGAATTTGGGCCCAGTTAACCATGAGAAGTCCATTTTGACAGATGTATTTCTTGTCAGGGTTCACGTTCTTTTCCCATTGAGTCCAACTCACACTCATTGGCTGAGGCACCTTCTCCATGAAAGTCTCCAACTTTTACCCTGTTTAGAAATGATCTCTCTTTCCTCTGACACCCTAAAACACCTTTTTCTAAAACTTCAGAATGGTATTTATAATTTTGTCATCATCGTCATCCTCATTTGGTAGTATTTATTGAGAGTGGACTGTGTCATGAAAATATTCTGTGCTTTACAGTCTCATTTGCTTTTCTATCTTGTAAGATAGTTATTTATGCACGTTTTCTTCCTTTCTAGGTTACAATCATAAAGCAAATGGGATTTAGCATAAAACAGAATTGGACTTGGACTTTAGTTCCATTATTGGCTGAAGCAGTTTGGGCAAATTACTTATCTTTCTGACCCTCAGCTTTCTTGCTGGTAAAACATAGATAATAATACCTCATATTGGGTAGTTGTGTTGCATGAAATAATAGCAATAGCTAGCATTTATTGAATGCTTATTATATGCTGAGCAATACTCCAATTATCTCCTCTGTATTATCATATTCAGCGATTTAAATCCCTACAACAACCCTATGAGGGAGAATCTAAAGCAAAGAAGGGTTCAACCAGTAAGTGGAAGAGGCAGAATAAAAACTTTAGAATCCTTACTCTTCATCATTACCAACAACTGTCCCACTAGGGTTGGTGATCTCCAGCACAGGCTAGATCCTATCTGCATAACACTGGCCCAGTACCAGCAAGTGGCAGCTAGTCCTCTTATTCTCCTTCTTATTGTTGAGGGCTGGGGTCTGCCCTGTGCATCTTTGTTTCCCCACAGCACCTCATGGTAGTAACAGCATTGATTAAGCATTTTCTGTGAATTTGCACTTGCCGGGAAGCATGGTCTCTAGCCCTAGCACAATTAATGAACAAGTGACTGAGTAAGTGAATGAATAAAAAGGGGGCACAAAAACTCTTGAACAATGGGCAAAAATGGTCTGAAAAGAGGGGTCATCCCTGCTAGGTTGTTAGCCAGGCAAGAAGATGTTGCAGGGGAGGAGAGGCCTCCCAGGGATCTGACTTGTGCCCAGTCTTCATCAGTGTTTTCATTAATGACTCAGATGATGGAGTGCAGCGTATGCTAATCGAATTGGAGAAGCCTGTGAGGCGGGATGGAAGCTGAGCACTTAGGAGGCAAGCTCAAGCTTGCAGACAGTACTTGACAAATTAGAGAAATAAACAGAGTCAATAAACGGCGCTCCAGGAGCTGCAGACTTCAAGTGGCTCTGAGGGAGCAGCCACCTCCAAAGGAAGTGCCCAGAGAAAGCTTTGACCCACTTTTCTGAGAGCCTCACCTGGCTTGACTGCATATTTGGGGCAAATCTGAATGCCGTTCCCTTAAGAGACTTGGGCCTGGAGGCCTTATGGTCGAAGGCTAAGCTGTCCCCATTCCTTCTTGGTCTCTCCCCACCTCACCTTAGCCATCTGCTTAGCTGAGGGTCACATGGAGGGAAGATGACTTCATCTGCCCCTGCAAAGAACGGAAACTTGATAAAACACAAAATGGCCCCATGACGCCTCATCCTCACCCACCCAAATGACGCTCCCCTTCTCTCTTCCTACACATTCTCTTCATTAAGGAACTTCTTTTTCCATTTGTGCAAGGCTGGGCAAGACATCGATTACAGTCCACCAGTGAACCACCAAGCAATTTGGGGGCGACCACCTGAATATAAAATAAGTAACTAGTGGACCACAACACTTGGAGAAGGAGCCCTTGTCCTGAAAAACTCTGCATTTGAGGCTGTCCTGGAGGTTCCTTTGAAAAGTGTATGGGGTGCAAATGGGGGGACAGGAAGCAGTGTCATCTGGTAGAAAATGCCCTACATCTAACTGCTGGCTTCTGGGAGGACAACAGTCTGATTAGGCAGTTGTACAAATGTGTGGACTTGTAGCTCCAGATTCATCCTTCTGGAACTGTGTAGCATCAGGTAAGTTACTTAACTTCTCTGAGTCAAGCCCCTTTGGTGACTAATAACTAAAAGCTGCTTGACTTATCTTAAAATGGAGTACTTAATTTGCAGAATGAGAGAGGCTCTGAGAAAACCTGGAACTGAAAGGAGAGCTTCTGTGGACCGTGGCATGGTCTCTCTCTCCCACTTTCTCCTCCTTGGAGTTGCAGAGTTCCCTGCTCCGGCTTTACTCAGCACATATGATTCTTTCCTTCTTAATTGGCCTTCTTGGTGCACATGACCACACACTGGTGTTCCTCCTTTGTGAAGGGCCTATCAATGTCTCTATATCCAAATCTACAGTTCTGGAATAAGAAACTGACCTGCCCCACTGGGGTCAAGTTTCTACGCTGGCCTGGGGAGTGGTGGTGCATATCATGCCAGCAAGAACCTACCTTGTGGTACTAAGTTGTGGTACATATACACAATGGAATACTACTCAGCCATAAGAAAAGACGAAATAGGGCCATTTATGACAACATGGATGAAACTTGAGACCATATGCAAAGTGAAATAAGTCAGACAGAAAAAACCAAGAACCATATGCTTTCACTCAATTATGGACCACAAAGTTGAAAGCAATAAGGAAGCAAAAACTCAGACACAATCAATAGTTTAGTGGTTAGTGGTTATCTGAGGGTATAGGGGAGAGGGTGGGAGAGAAGGGACAGGGACACAAATACATGGTGATGGAAAGAGAACTGACTCTGGGTGTTGAGCACATAACACAACACATAGATGATGTATGGTAGAACTGTACACCTGGAACCTATGTAATTTTTACTAACCAATGTCATCCCAATAAATTTAACAATAAGAAAAGAAGAAGAATCCACCTTTGTGGATAGATGGAAGGTTCTCAGAAAAAAGAAAAAGATGGGAAATCACCAAGTTAGATGTTTAATGCAATCTCAATACTTTAATTTTCCTGTGTGAAAATGGGAATAATATTACCTTTCTCATAAGAATTAAGAAAAATACATAAAGTATTTAATATAGTGGCTGCTACATAGTAAGGGCTGCTACTTGTTGAACAATTGCTCTACTTGAAGATGCGATTCACTGGACTTGGTAGGACGATCTCTGAGGTGAGGTGGGCCAGGGAGTGGAAGGAAGCTCAGAAGGGACAAGCTGAAGGGATGTGAGTATAGGGAATGTGTCTCCATTCATCACCTGTTGGTTTCAAGGAGTGGACAGAGAATGGAGGAAGCTAAAGAATTTAGCTCTTCTACAAGCTCAATGACAGTTCTGATGGTACCCAAGAGCCCTAAGTTATCTCATGCTCAAAGTTCACAAGGTTGAATCCACGGAAGATGAGGTGTCAGTACCTTCTTCACACTGCATTACGTGCCAAATGGAACACTGGCATGGCTTTTTCATCTCTTCATTTTCTTATCATAGAAGTTTCCATCAAATGTCAATCTACCATGAACTTATAACCATCTGGATGGTCAGACACTCCACTCCTTCCATTGTCTTTATTTTTATTCCTCCATCTTTTCTAAAGCTCTTCTGGGGGGAAAAAAGCCTTTTCCCACATTTGACCAATATGCACATTAATTCATGCAAATAAATGAAATAAATGCATGGATCAGAAAGAGCTAATTCTGTTTGGGGTGAGCTAGAAGATCTTTGCACATATTACAGAATATTAGAACTATAAGAAATCTTACAGTAATTCAGTGATTCCTGAATACCAGTCTGTGAACCAGTATCAGAACTTAGCCTAAAAATGCAGTTTTGGGAGTTCCCTGGTGGTGCAGTGGCTAAGGCTTCGGCGCTGTCAACGCTGCAGCCTGGGTTTGATTCCCAGCTAGGGAACCACCCACATATATATATTTTTTAAAAAATGCAGTTTCCAGGACCTCGCCACCTGTATTTTTTTAAATGATGTCTGGGTGATTCCGATAATCCAGACAGACTTCTGACTTGCCTTCACCCACCCGAAGATGAGAATGACGTAAGAGGCCTGCCACAGGCTCTAGGTCCCACAGCCAAAGGTGCCAGCTCGAGGTTCAGCTTTCCTCAGTCACAGGTCATGTGCTCACCTGCCTTTCTGTCCAAGAAACAAGAGCCCTCTAATGCTGAGTCAAAAGTAATCAAAAAGTAAAAGTTTAAGGAACATTTTGATAAGGTCAGCTTTACTTCCCAGAGTTGTCCCCAACAAGTGTTCCAACCATCCTTTCCTCAGCCTGTACTCAGCCTGTCCTCCAGGGCCTCCCTGCTGTAGAGTCTGGGGAGGGAGGAGAGGGACTAAAAGTCCTCCCTGATTTTAACAATTACAGTAGATTCTAAATCTAGAAAATAAATTTCCTTATAAGCTTCCAGACTCCATTTAGGACTGATAAAAACAAGCAAAACTAAACACAAAACCGGACCAAACAATAGCGGTAGCTCAGGACACCTGCAATGCTCTGGGGAACCTTCATGACTGATGGGCCCTTGGTTCTTCCCCCCGGGAGCTCCTTCCTCCCTCTACCTCAGTGGTCATCTCTGTTCATGTGACTTTCCCCTGCAGGCCTGCCCTCTCCCCAGCCCACATCCCCACTAGGATGACTTGTCACCACCTTCCTCTCTTCATGCATTCCAAAGGGAACTCGTCCTCTCCATCAAGACAGATTTTCTCCCCTTGCCTCCTTTTAGCCAGTGCTTCAGCAATGCGCTCATCTCCTGAGCCTGAACATTGAAGGGGGGTTTCTAGTTAAATACTGCCAGACTCCATCTTTGTTCTTGTTTTATGTTGGATTAAGGACAGAATTATTATCGAATCTGTAGGTGGCATGAAGGTGGGGAAATGAGCAGATATGGGCGATGGAATCAAGATGAAAGTGCTCACAAACTCTAACGAAGGACTGAAACCAATATATTAAATTTAATAGGAATAAAACTGTGCATTAAAAATATAATGTTATGGAGTTCCCTGATGGTGTAGTGGCTTAAGGCTTCAGCGTTGGCGCTGTCAGTGCTGCGGCCTGGGTTCGAATCCCGGTCAGGGAGCTACCCACATACCAAAAAGCAAAAAAAAAAAAAAAAAAAAAAAAAAAAAAAAAAAAAAAAAAAAAAAAAAAAAAAAAAAAAAAAAAAAAATAATAATGTTACAGTGTTACATTATTTTATTTATAGGAATTTCAAAAACAATTTTGTTCTTGCAAAACTAATAGTCTATGTAAATAGAATTCAGAATAGTGGTTACCTCTAGGATTTCATGGAGGAGATGGGCTGGAAAGGGGCATGAGAGCATTTTCTAGGGTGATGTCCATGTTCTTTATTATGATGATTGTATTGGTTGCAGGAGTGTATTTATTTTTAGGACTTATCAATGAATATGAGATCTGTGCATTTTATAGTACATAATTATAAATCATGGGAGTCATAAGGCAACTGCATTTTCAACCATTTGAGGAATCGCCAGACTGTTATCCATAGCAGCTGCACCATATTGTGGTACCTCCAGGAGTTTCTGCGGATTCCCATTTCTCTGCATCCTCACCAACACTTGTTACCTGTGTTTTTCATGAAAGCCAGACTAGTGGGCATGAAGTGCTATCTCATGTGGTTTTGATTTGCATTTCTTTACATGTGGCTATTCAGTTGTTATAGCAGTTTGTTAAAGAGATTCTTCCCCCTGCCCCCACATTGAGTTGTCTTAGTACCCTTGTCAAAAATCAATTTACCATGAATTTCAGGCTTTATTTCCAGACTATTATTTTTATTCCATTGGCCTATTGACTATCTTTTTGCCAGTACTGGTTTTGAATACTGTACCTTTACAGTAAATTTTGAAATGAAGGAATGTGGGTCTTCCAACTTTGCTCTTTTTTTTCAAGATTGTTTTGGCTATTCTGGCTCACTTGAATTTCTATGTGAAGTTTAGGAGCAGATTGTAAGATTCTGCAAAGAAGTCAGTTAGAATATGGATAGGGATTATGTTGCATCTGTACATCAATTTGGGAGTATTGCTATCTTAACAATATGAAGTCTTCTAATTCATGAACATGGGATAGCTTTCTACTTATTTAGGTCTTCTTTAATTTCTTTCAATAATGTTTTGTAGTCTTCAGAGTATAAGTTTTGCACTTCTTTTGCTAAATTTATTCCTTAGTATTTTATTATTTTTATTTTCTTAATTTTATTTTTTTAGAATATATTATTAAATGTAATTTTCTCTGTTTATTGTTACTTTTAAAAATGTGGCTACTAGGAAATTTTAAGGTATGTAGCTTATGTTATATTTGTAATAGTGCTATTATAAAAATGCTGAGATTAAAGAACACAAAAGAACATATAACAATGGAAGATATTCAGGGTAATCATGACATTATGGGTGTGGAGCTATATTTGTGAAAGCTGTTCCAGAATTTTTGCTTATTATGAAGATTGAAAATCTTGAAGAGCTTCTGATTGCACTTAGAGATAATATATGTAGCCACCTGTCCCTGTTCTACACACAGAGAATTTAATCAGATTTAACTTTCAGAGTCTTCTATGATTCTCAGCCCTTGGGTCTACAGAGTAATACAAGTGACACTGTCTGAGCTCAGGCATGAAAAACCGGAAAAAGATAAGAAAAGATAGCTCTTGATCTCAAGATCTCAAATATTTTCACCTGTCTCAGAAAAGGACCAGTAGTGCATGGCCTTGACCCTGAACTGAAGTCTGCTCATCCTTCACCACTTCTGCTCCACCAGGAGGCACCTTCTCAGGAAAACCTTCCCTCATCCTCCAGACTTGGTGCAGATACTCCTCGATGTGCGCCCTTGGCATTTTTACCGGATTTGAAGTTGCCTGTTTTCTTTCTATTCTACAGACTGAACTTGTCAAGCAGAGACAATACCTTGAATCACCTCCACAGAAGTGACTGGAAGGATAAATATTGAGTGAGGGAATGAATGAATGAGAATTATGTTCCTTTTTTCTGTATAAAAGTAATAGAAACGAAGTCACTTTAAAACGGAATCAGGACTGCCATCCCAAAGGAACTGTCTTGCATGTCTTATGCTTCAAACTTTTGGCATGTTAAAAGTGGCAAAATAATCTTTGGATTAGGTCTAAAGCAACATTGTGTCCCAAAGAACTGCTTGCACGTATGCTAAGAAAGCAGACATGACTGCTGCACTGATGACTATTGCACTGGAAATTTAAAACATTCTGTAGAATGAATAGCACCATGTAAGCTCACCTGCACCAACAGAAATGCCTTCCTTCTACTGAGGTCATTGTTCCTTTTCCCTTTCTCATAAAGGTCCCTTGCCTTCATCTCCTTATCAAACACAGTCTGAGTTTTTGAATCAGTGCTTCCTGAATAGCTATTCTTTTTTTTATCTCAAACAAACATTTGTTGCCTCTCACTTTGGCCTTTTATTTTTAGGTTAACATTTCTTTAGAAGAGAATAATTTTATAGCATCACATTAAAAAAGTAAAGGTCAGGTGCTTTGTTCAGTGGAAAGATTATCGAGTTTGTTGTCAGAAAACTGATCTGAGTTCCAGCTCTGACTTTGTTACTTACTAGCTGTGTGACCTTGAATAAATCACTTACCTTCTCTGGACTTGATCCCTCACCTGTAAATTGAGAGGTTGAATTATTGACCTTCAGGATTTCCACCAGCCCTAATATTCTGTGAGATGTTGAAAACAGGGCAAATCTAGCTTTTAAATGTAGGCTCATTTCCAGAAAAGCAATTCAACAGAACAGCTGTGATCTCCAACCTTTTGCAGGGGCCCTTGCCCCGCCCCCACCATGTCTTAGCAAATATTAATAGCTGAGAGCCTCAGTGAGTGTGGTTTTTTAATAGAATCCAATTTCAGTCCATTTAGAGTGGGACTTTTCATGCTGACTCGGTAACTTGAACTCCATCGAGACTGATGGACAGAATGCTTTTTCCCTGTCTCTGCTGCAGGCCCTGGGCTGGTGCGGGAAGTAGGGGCATCTTAGTCAAAGTGGCTGTGGGACAGCTATTTTGACCTTGCAGCCAGTCTTGTCTTTCCTGCTGTGAGGCATGGGATGAAGATGCCAGGGCTTTGGAAGGAGAGCAGGCAGTGACTACTCTTTCCTGTCATTTGCCTTCTCCTTCCAGCTCAGAAGCCACTGGCCTCTGGGTGAAACCACAGGAAGAAAACTGCATTGATCTTTGGATGTGACAAAAGACAATTGGTTCTGAAGCATCAGAATTATTCCAGTTGATTGCCATGGCTTCTCTGATAGGCTTGGAGAGAGCACGTGGTGAAATATGGGGCTTCCTCTGTCCCCTGCATTACACAACTACCGGTCCTGTTTGATTAGAGTAATCCAAGGACCTGTTGGAAGCTCTCTTCCTTCTGGAGTTCCGGAATATGAAAGACAAACATACGAGTATTAGTAGCGACACTATAAATGAGGGAACTGAGGCAGAGGGTTGGGGGAAGGAAATGAATCATGCATCAGCTGTGCTAGGCACTGACTAGGAGACAGGTATTTCTTATTCCTCCCAACACCCTTTTAAGGGATATATAATATTGTCCTCATGTACGGGTGAGGCTAATGAGGACCTGAAAAGTCAAGCAATTGCCCCAAGGTCACACAGCTAGTAGATGTCCAAGCTGGTATTCAAACAAAGCTCCATGTATCCACTCCAAAATGTCACATGGTTTGAAATGGTGGAGCTGGGGCTGATTGGTCTGCTGGTATAACTCAGCAGCAGCTTTTTAACCTGGCTGGTCATGAGGAACATTTTGGGACATTAAAAAAACTATAGCATCTTGAGCATTAATCCTAAGAGTCTGATGCAGTGGGTGTAAGGCAGAACCTGAGATGATATATTTTTAAAAAGCTACTCCAAGCAATTCTGATGTTTTGGAAAGCACAGCAGTGGAGCACGTGGCTTCTCTTATAACCCAGGTCTCCCAGGATTTCTTTAGTTCTCAGAAACACAGATCCAACCCTGCATTTACCTCAAGTAACATTTGCCACTGCATCCATTATTCATTTCTTTCAGGCTCAAGGCTCAGCATTTATTGAGCACTTACTATGTTCAGGCATCGTGCTAGAAATTCGGGCTGCAGAGATGAATAAATCACTGTGCCTGCCTTCAACAACTAGGTAGGGGGGGAGATGAATATAAACAGGACATTCCAATTCACTGTAGCAAATGCCAGCCAGAGGGAGGCTCATATTGCTTTAGGAGTGCAAACTAAGGGGTCAAGGTCAAGGAATTCTTTCAAGTAGTGATGCTTAAAGTCCTAAAGGAGTTAACAAGCCAAACGGGGTTGAAAGGGTAAGGCGTGAGCAGCTAGGCAGAGGGAGCAGCATGAAAAGGCCCTGAGACCCAGAATGATGGGTTCAAGGAATCACAAGAAGCTGTGTAGCAATGGAATGCAGGGACCTTGAGAAGAAAAACAGCAGGTGAACCTGAAGTCAGTGAGAGAAAGCACAGGAAAGACCTTTTGTGTTATGCAAAGGAGTTTGGCTTTTAAATGATGAGGAGATTTTTAAGTTATGGAGCAACAGAATCAGTTGTGTTTTAGAAGGACCACTCTGATAGAAATGGGAAGGTGAACCACAGGCAGAAGAAGCTAGCAACCGAGGAACAAATTAATTGCAGAATTAAGAATTTATGTATGTCAAAAAGCACCATAAACAAAATTAGAAAGCAAAGCACTTGGAAAGCATAATTGCAATGTTTCTTGACAAAAATAATATTCTTCATAAATTTACACATTGATAATTAAGGTAAACATACCAATATCAAATAAATAGAAAATTCACAAAGAAAGAAATACAAATGGTCAATAAGCACATGAAGATGTTATTTAGCAGTAATCAAAGAAGTGCGAATTCAAATAACATTGACATCCTATGATTTTCCTATCAAATTGGTAAAGATTTGATAAGTGACAACGCCCACCATTAGTGAGGGTGCAGGAAACAGGGCACTCTCGAGGCTGCAAATAGCAGAGTGCTTTGGTACAAACTTTCTGCAGTTGGCAACATATATCAAAATTCTTAAAGACAGTCAAGCACTTTCTTCCTTGGATCTCTTCCTAAGGAAATCGTCATAGATATGTGCAAAATTGAGCTCCAAGAATGTCTGTTGCAACATTACTTACAGTGAAGATTGGGAACAAATGGAATCATCACTATTAGGACATTGGTTACCAGATGAGGGTCCATCCATAAAATTGAGAGTGCTGTCGAAAGAGTTTGAGACACGCCAAAAATGCTTCATTCATAGTATAGTAGTAGTAAGTGAAGTGGCACAAGGTGCAAAAGAGTGTGTCCCTATGCTACCATTTGTGTGTGACAAAGGAGTATATATACATAGGTTTGAAATGCTTCAATGTGTCTGGAAGGACATATACATAATGGGAGGGAAACCAGATGCTGGCAGACATGGTGGGAAGGAGAGTACTTGTCACTGTAGAGTTTTTTGTACTTTTTGAATTCTGTGTCTGTGCATGTATTACATATTCTAAAATATAAATACACATTTTGAAAAGTAAGTTATTAAAGAGTAGAGATATATAAAGTGTGGTCCAGTTTTTGTTAAAAAAGCAAACTGTTTATGTGCATGTGTACATTTATACCAAAAAGAACCAAAAGATACATCCAAATAGATGAAAATGTTTGTCTTGTGTGGTAGAGTTAGGGATTAGATTTTGTCTTTTTCCCCCTAAAATTATACAGTTACACATATGAGACTTTCATAATAATTACAAGAAAAGTATACTTTTCTTTTCTCACAGAGTCTATCACAAAAGTCCAAACAGGGGATAACAAAGCAGGTCAAATCCAGGTTTAGTTCCCCAGGAAGAGTGACATCTGCAAACAAAGCGTGTAGTTAAATGGCGGTCCCCGTTTGGGGGAAGGGTGGGGAGAACGAAGCTGAGGGTTTGGTCAGGTGAACACAACTGATTTTGCTTAACAGCTCTCTGACATCTCTGTTGGATAAATGAACAGAAGATTCACCTCCCACCCCAAACATTAACAATACCCCCAGGCAGCTTTTTTTTTGTGGGGGGGAGGGTCATTTAACTTGGGTCACAGTGAATGGAGTTCCAATAAACATGTGAATCTAAGTCACCAAACCAGCAGACAGTCTGCACACTTGTACTATGAGCTACCACGAGGTTGTATTTTCCTAGTTCTTGTTGTCAAACATTCTCTTTGAAAGGATGGCCGCAATCTTACACCCATCTGTCCAGCCCTCCTGCAACTCACTCTCTGAGGTGAGTCCTCTCTCCTGCTCCATGTGGGGGACAGTTTCTCTGAGCCCTTCCTGACAGTTTGAACTGGTTCTGCAGGCCACCTCTAACCTCATTTGTCCTTCAGATTCTAGCAAGCAGTACACCGACACACACACTTTCTGGTCTGGAGGCTCAGGAACAGGGCGTTGCCTGTTCGCTGATGCTGTGTATGCTGCAGGGTGGTTTTGCATTGAGGCCATTAAACCATTTTGGACGAGGACAGAGAGAAGGGTATGGTATGGGTGGGGGGAACGTGGCAGCTATAATAGCTGTTTTTCTTTTCCTCTTCTGCTGAGGTTGAGCTATAGGCAAGCAACTGTGGGCCCTTGGATATTTCCAGCACTTTCTAACAGTCCCTATTGGAAGCCTTTGAGGAGTTAGGCGAATATAACCTGGCTTCTGGGCCTGTCAGCAGTGACTGGATCCTACAGTGGTGGATCCTCTGATTAAATAAATAACCCATAATTAACTTTGTATTTCCTTTCTATAATTGTGACTCTTCCCCAATGCTGGGGATGGAGTAAGAAATGCTAGGGGCGTTGTTTGGAGGCCTGCTGGCTGCATCAGTGAGTAGAATGAACAATACACAGAAGGAACTGCTGGGTCTCAGCTGTCTTTTCCTGGCCTGTCACTGCCCTGGCCACTAGAGAGTCTAGTGTTAGGGACTTTGTTTTTTGCCTGGGGCATTTTAAATACAAGAGCAGGTTCCTGTACCACCACTGACATAGTCAAGGCTTTTCGACTTAATACACATTGTCCTGCTTTTGAATGGTCGTAACTGCTCAATATAATACTTTGTAGAGCAGCAACTAACTATCAAGTACTTAACAGCTAGAACTCTGGAGTCAGACAGACCTGGTTCAAATCCTAGGTATTCCATTTAAGGCCATGCAAACTCGGGATAGTTATCGTTCTGGTTTTTACTTTTCTTACCCATCAAATGGGAATGGTATCTCATAGGGTAATTGCATGAAAGAATGAGATTATACATGTAAATATCTCAGGATAGTGCATTTAATAAATGCTATTAACATTATTGCATCTGTATATATTTTAATTTATACAATAGTGTCTCTTTCACTAATCACACGAAAAATACACGAAAGTGCTTTGAAAAATTTAAAGCATCATATAAATTAAAGGTGTCATTGGTAATAATCTCATGTGAGTATTTCTCAACTTGTCCATCTGCTTGAAGCCTGGGACTACATCCTATGTCCCACAGCATATTGCACAATAATAGGCAAACAATAAGCCCTCAGGAAATATTTCTTATTTGACTGAAGCAACATGGCATAGCATAAAGAGCATAGATATCAGATATCAGGAGACCAGGCTGGGATAAAATTAGTTTAAGGCGGGAGAGCCAGTCTACAGTCATAATTTATTCATTCAACAAATATTTGTTGAACTCATTCTCTGTGCTAGATATTGAGTCCAGATAATGTCATCAAAAAGAGGCTATACAAGTCCCACAAAGTCCCACAAAGCCAAGTCCATGGGCAGTCTCCCCAGTTCCAGCCTACTCTAAAAGCACAAAGGTGGCAGCCAACATTGCATACCACTGAACAATGGCCCATTGCTTTGGGAGAAGCCCCATCCTGCCTGGCTGTAAGGAGCTCTGATTGAGAGTTAGGGGTGGGAGTGTACGGGGGGGGGGGGGGGGCGTGGGCTGCTTCCAACAGAAATGACAGGAACTGCTACCTGTTCATTTATTTTTATTTATACTTAACTACTGCACAGTTTAGTCCCCCATCCTATACAATGCTCTTTCCCCTAGACTTCATCTCTCCCTCCCCCATCACCTACGTGGTCAATCCTTGGCCCATTTTACCCTATCCCTCTGCAGTCACAGCTGCCTGCTGGGTGGGAGTATGGGAGAATGGTATGTGTGGTCACCAGAGAGCACTGAGAGTGGGCTTCAATGGCATGTGAATCCTGGCAGAGTCTCAGGTCCCCGAGGGGGAGAGAAGAAAGCACAAGCCAAGAAAACAAGGGAGGGAAGGAGGGAGGCAGGGACTGAGCTTCCTAGAGATGGAGGGGAATCCAGTGTACAAATTCACGGTCTCTCTCTTGGCTTAACCAATGCTTCTGGCATTTGTCTCATCCCTGATCTGTCACAGTTGCCTTAAGATGCTCTGGTCCATCAGGAAGGTAAGGAGGATCCAGCCATGGGCTCTAGGCCTGCTGCCTTGGGGATGGTATACCTGCCAGACTCTGGCTCCGTCAGAAGCACAGGCTAAAGTCAAAGCTACAGTGGCATTCCTGGCCTGTGAGAGTCCTCCCCTGCTGTCCCCGAAGAACTCAGGTCCCTCTAGGTGGCTGACCTACTAGAGGAAAAAGGATCTCCATTGTCAGGGCAACCCAACAGATTCTAAATTTGCATCTCTCCTTCTTTTCACACAGGGTAGACCAAATTGAGGGGCAACAGGAGGAAGAGGTATGTGTGGGGTAACAGAAGAATTGGGGAGAAAGGACCATAACCCAGGAAGAAGCTCTCCACCAGGGGGTGCCTAGAAGTCCAAGGTCAGGTGCAGGTGCAACTTGAGAGAAGTGTTGTAGTTACATGGCTTCCTTCTCTCTCTGGGAGCATCTGCTGAGCTTCATCTCCGTCAGCTGGATATACCGAATCACGTTGGTATCTGTGAGGAGAGAAACACACCTTAGGAAACACTAGCTGAGGGGAGCTATTGGGTCTACACAGAACCAGGCCTCAGCTGTGTCCGCAGATCACTCAGCCAAGGCCCATGGTATCTGAGGGCAACTAGGATGTCAGCTTTCTCGTGCACACCTCCCATTAACAAGTGTAAAGAGGTCACCCTGACCTGAGGGACAGAGGGATAGAGAGGAGAGGAGGGGGGCTTCTTTCTTTACTTCTATGAAACAGTATATCCCAGTGGTCCTGAGTTAGCAGTTAGCTGAGGCTCTGTTTAGAGTTTAGCTCAGGTAAGTTACCAACATCTCTGAGCGTCATGTCTGTGTGCAAAAAACAACCTCCATTTTTGAATGCCAGCTTTGTGCCATGTTTTTAACTTTCATGATCTCATTTTATGCCTTTATAATCCTGCAAGGTATGTAGCATCACCCCCACAAAAGGGAAAACTGGGCTCCAGAGAGGTTAAGTAAAATGCCCAAGGAGACACGCAGTGGGGGTACATCTGACTCCAAGGCCTGCCTCTCCTGGGGATCCTAATACCATCCTCATGAAATTGCTGTGAGGACCCAAATAGGTTAGTTTAAAAGTGCTTAATCTAATGACCAATAAATATTAGTTGAATGTAATTGCTTAAAACTGAAGAGCTTTAAAATGACTTTGCTTCATTGCCGTATTTTTGTCTGTGTAAGTATTAATAGGGTCAGACAACCACCTCACCACAAACTGGGGACTTGCTCCCCAATCCTAGTCCTTAAATTAGTGAGCAGGGTATGACATGGGACAGCTGCTTAGCTCTGCACACACCGGAATAGGAGTCACAGGGCTGCCTGAGATGTTTACTTCCAGAAGGAGAAATGCATGCTGTAGAATGTTCGAAAATGCCAGGCGTAGCAGCTGAAACAGTGCCAGCGTGTTGTAATAGTAGGTGATCAAGAACATTCAGAATAGTTGAGGGACCACAACTGACATACAGAAAACAAATCAACACATAAAAATAAAGACATTGGTATTCTTAAAAAAATAAAGAGAAAGTATACATTGGGATATTTGCAAATTGATCCTAAGTTCTTCAAGACTTCTTGGAAGGAGAATTGCATTGAAAAATCAGCGGTATGAACAACAATGGCCACATCCCAGTCAAAACCACTGTTGCAATGTTACCTCTTCAGAGAGGCTCTTTCTAAGAGGTCTGCAGTAGTATCCCCGTTGCTCTTGATCATTTTACTCTGCTTTGTTTTCTTCATGGCACTTACCACTACTAAACAGTACATACCTATTTATCCATGTGTTTACTGTCCATCTTCCTCCATTATAGCTTCAACTCCGTGAAGGCTGCTACTTTGTTTTGTTCACTGACACCTACCCAGCACCCAGAAAAGTTCCTGGGCCACTGTAACTGCTCAATAAACAGCAGTGGAATGAATGACTGGCTGAGCTAGCGGCTATGAATTTAAGTGAATGGTACAGATACTGCATGCTCTCGGGAGTGGGGTCTGACTGGAGGAGTCAGAGCCTGCTTCCTGGCAGATGCCGGGCTGAGCACCAGGATTATTCATGGGTAGTCTGTCTTGCCAACCAGAGTGAGAACTCCTCCCAAGCAGGGGCCAGGTCTTCTCATCTATTTACATCCCTGGCATCTAGCATAAATCTTGGCATCCAGATAAGAATTCAAATACATAGTTATTGAGTGAGTGAAGAAAGCTGGATTCTGGGTTAGAAAAGACAAAGAATTCCATATTCTATTTGCAAATGCATAGACGGTGTGCTCTCCTCATCTAAGATCCTAGCACCCACCTGACCCCTAATTTGCCATTTCTGCGCCTGCCTGGCCCTGCACCGTGGAGGCTGTCCACCACAGTGAGAAGGCCCCTGGAGCTGTCGGTGCGAAAACAGTCAATTGCTGCGTTACCTGTTGGCTGTCGGGTCCTTGCTTCTTTCAGGTAGTAGAGTGCTTTGTCATAGTCTCCAAGGTGGTAGAAGGCCACCCCAGACCGGTAAAGGGCCTTGAAGTTCTCACCTTCCTTCTTCAGGACTTTGAGGCAATACTCCTTGACTCGTTCATAGTTTACCAGCTCGGCTTGGAGCAGGCAAGCTACAGAAGAGAGGAAGAAGGGAAAATGCCATCAGTACAATGTCTCTGTTTGGTTCTTTCTCCCCAGCCAGAGGTGGTTCCGGAGTGTTGGGCTTTCCACAGGGGTTTATGCCATGGAATCTTGTCATCACATAAATCTGGGTTCTAAGACCCAGTTTCATCACCGATAAGCTGTGTGACCTTGAGCAAGTTATTTTGTTATGGGTTGAATTGTGCCCCCCACAAAGATGTTGGATTCTGAACCCCCAGTACCTCAGAATGTGAACTCATTTGGAAACAGAGTCTTTGTAAAAAGCAATCAAGTTAAAAAACAAAAGGTCATTAGAGTGGACTCTAATCCAATATGACTGGTGTCCTTATAGAAAGGGTACTATAGACTGAATGCTTGTGGCCCCCCCCCAAATCCATATGTTGGAAACTAATTCCCAATGTGATGCATTTGGGACTAAGTCATAAGGGAGGGGCCCTCATCATCGGGATTAGTGCTGTAATAAAATAGATTCTAGAAAGCTCTCTCACTCTTTTTACTATGTGAGGACACAGTGAGAAAACAGTGTCTAAGAATTAACAAGTGTCTTGATCTTGGATTTCCCAGCCTCCAGAGCTGTGAGAAATAAGGGGGTGTTGTTTGAGCCACCCAATATATGGCATTTTTGTTATAGCAGCCCAAATGGACTAGGACAAAAGGGAAATTTGGACACTGAGACAGACCCACAGAGGAAAAGACGATGTGAAGAGACATGGAGAAGACAGTCATCTACAAGACAATGAATGCCAAAAGCTAGGAGAAGCCCAGATTGGCCCTTACAGCTCAGAGAAGGCACCCACCCTGCCAACACTTGGATCTTGGGATCCTAGCTTCCACAACTGTGTGACAATACATTGTTATTGTTTAAGTCACCAGTGTGTGAGACCTTTGTTGTGGCAGCCCTGGGGATAAGGTACAAGAGGCAATCACATTAGTAACCTTGGCCATAAAGTATTTAACACAGGGCTTGGCACATACTAAGTGACCAAAGTGTCATTTAATAGTATTATAATTCTTCTCAGCCTCTGCACCTGTGAAGTGACCACTGCCTCTCGCTCTCCTCAAGTTCTTTTTCATACAACTTTGTCTCTGTAGTTTCTGGGAGCAGGGACCTTTGAATGGGCCAGTGCCCAGCTCCCTACAGGACATGAAGGACCTGGGTGTCCTAGGCAAGAGGACACTAAGGCCAGCAGGTGCCTACAGCGGGGCTCTTTCTCATTCCACAGACAGGCAATTCTGAGGAAACCATCTCTGCTTGAAGCTTTCTCTCATCAGCAACCAGCCAGAGGACCACGACCGGGGAGAGGAAGCCTGCACGTCCCTGGACAGGGAGTGCCTCACGGAATCTGGGGCCTTATTGCCTCACCCCAATCCCAGCCCTGCTGAGCTACCTCCACCTCCATTCAATCATTGTCATATTTAGTAGGCATTGCGTGGGAGCCAGTGTGTGTTATACATGTTGGAGGGATTACTACAAAAAAA